>JAPMUY010009208.1:0-20000 GCA_026901105.3 Galaxias olidus
AGCAGTTGGAATTGCTGGAATAGAGTTCAGGTTTTATGACCCTTTGTGTTGAGAGACCATGCTTTGATTCTCTGGAATGAGGGGGATGGTTTGAGGATTGGTTTCCCTACAATACAGAGGGGTTGATGTGAGGCTATTTTGGCGCGGTTAATGGTGATGGCTGTGTGTGTGTTTGCGTGCGTGTGAGTGTGTGGGTGTAAGTGTGTGTGTCCTTATGGAAGAAGGAGGGTGATGTGATTGGTTGATGTGAGGCTAAATGGGCTGTGTTAGTGGTGATGGCAGTGTGTGTGTGTGTGTGTGTGTGTGAGTTGTCAGAAGAAGGCTGTGTGTATACAGGGGGGTTGACGTGAGGCTATATGGGCTGTGTGTGTGTGTGTGTGTGTGTGTGTGTGTGTGTGTGTGTGTGTGTGTGTGTGTGTGTGTGTGTCTGTGTCTGTCAGTTTGACATCCTATCTCTCCCTGTGTCCTCCTTCCCCGTCTACAAGGCTGTCTCGGAGATAATACCCCCCCCCCCCCACACACACACACACGCATACACACACTCCACTGTCGGTCAATAAATGTGTTTCGGTGACTTTAACTGTCACAATGTCTCCCTGTCTGTCTGCTCACCTGTCTCACTGACTGACTGGCTGTCTCACCAACTGCCTATCTCCTCGACGACGGTCCGACTGACAGGCAGTCCTGAGTCCTGCGTGTGTGTGTG
Source organism: Galaxias olidus (assembly GCA_026901105.3). NCBI lineage: Eukaryota > Metazoa > Chordata > Actinopteri > Galaxiiformes > Galaxiidae > Galaxias > Galaxias olidus. Next base: position 707 of record JAPMUY010009208.1, read on the forward strand.
TGTGTGTGTGTGTGTGTGTGTGTGTGTGTGTGTGTGTGTGTGTGTGTGTAACCTGCTGATTCAGCGTGTCGGATCGGCAGCCCCGGGGGCTGATCAGATAAGTAGATAGCCCTGGCGTCCCACACGTCAGCCATTGTCTGGCTGGGCCCTTTGTGGAAAAGCCTTATTTCTCCTGGCCAAGTGGCTGCATAAGGAGCTTACTGGAGCTGCCGTTCTGTGTGTTCAGCTCCCTGACTGCCACGACTCCGTGATAGAGGCAGCCGCAGTGACCTTGCCAGCTTCTCCTCTGGCACACTGGCCCTATGGAACGGGCGCGTGAAGAGCGCTGGGCTTCGGGACTAACCTGGCAACCCGGCGGAGGATTGGCGCCAGCAGGCACCGGCAGAAGGCCACGCAGCCGCCACTCTCTGAGTCATCCCCTCGTGCGTGTCTCGGCACTGCGGCGTCCGAACGTGCCTGACCCCTGTCCACACACACAGCGAGGGTGTGGTAGTATAGGCTCAGTGTGGTCCTGAAACCGTGAGACCGGAGGCTGGGTGGACTTCAGCTTTGTTCAGAGAGGGAGGGAGAAAGGGAGAGAGAGAAGAAAGAGAGAGAGGGAGGGAGCGATCCTTCTCTTCTCAAAGCCTGTGTACGGGTTCGCCTTCTCCCCGATCCTCGTTTGCAGTGTTGGAATCCGACACGAGCAGAGCCCCCGACTAGAGCTCACCTGAGGTACACTGATTACACCAGCCTCTGCCGCTGGAGCCCCAACAAGAGAATGGCTTTGGGAGCCAGCCCAGGGTACAGGCCCCGTGCTCTCTCTCTCTCTCTGTCTCTCTCTGCCTCTCTCTCTCTCTCTCTCTCTCTCTCTCTCTCTCTCTCTCTCTCTCTCTTCCTCTCTCCCTTTCCCTCTCTCCCTTTCATTCTCTCTCTCTCTCTCTCTCTGTCTCTCTCTCTCGCTCTCTCTCTCTCTCTCTCTCGCTGTCTCTCTCTCTCTCTCTCGCTCTCTCTCTCTCTCTCGCTGACTTTTTCTGTCTTTCAATCTCCCTCTCTACCTCTCTCTCGTTGTCTCTCTCTCTCTCTCTCTCTCTCTACCTCTCTCTCTTTCTTTCTCTCCCTCTCTCTCTCTCGCTCTGTAGGATAGAACCGGCTCTTGGCCGGGGCCCTTGGTAATCTCTTAATTGTTTACCGCTCCGCCCACGGTGCCAGGCAGGCAGGCAGAGGAAGCCATCCCAAGGTGTGCGGAGAATGGAGCGAGAGGGAGATGGGGGCTAGGTCGAGGGGATTAAGCGCAGTGATCCTCTCAGAAAGGGGCTCCTGGCACAGGGGGGGGGGGGAGATAATCAGCGTTACGCCGGCAAACGGGGAGGATAATCAGTGTAACACCGCCAAAAGCCCTGTGCGATAAAAGGCGAAGGGAAAAAAAAGGTTCAAGACTAGCGGCGCGCTAGTGCCAAGCCGGTCTTATCGGACACGTTCTACCCCTCCCCCGGTACCGGTGGATTAGCCTCACCCACTCCACTGTGTGGAGTTGGGGGACTCTTTCAGAACACGTTGGAACCAGTCAGAGTTCAACTCGAGGTTATCTGAAGCCACCGCGCCGACAGGGACCACCCTGGATCGGCTCCTGGTTCTGTGGAGAAAACGTAACACTTTGTGACAGTTTTGGTTGCAAAGTGATTAACGGACCTTTTTAATTACATAATGTGGCTATTCGAGTCTTATTTCTGGTCTGTTTTTCAAATGTGTAATAACTCTAGCAATTATGAGAGAGAGAGAGAGAGAGAGCTACTTATTGTCATCGTGGCATCATAAGAGCAGGGCCATAAATAAGTCTTCGTATTCTTCCTCCAAAACCAATATGTACATGACTACATTATGTAAATATTAGTAATTATATGCATATGTCGTGTAATTAGTTGTGAATTTAATGTTGTCCCCAGTAAACACGCTAGTCACCAGGAAAATAGCTTGAGGGTGGTGTTTACCGTAGCGGTGATTGAAGCAGCTCCCCCTACCTCAAACACGTTGACACGCAGGTAGCTAGCTATGCACATAGTCCCCTTTGAAAACACAATCATATGGTCATCCTATTCCCTGGGAGGGGGTGTTCATACTGTGGTGGTTTTGGAGGAAGAATACGAAGACTCAGCGCTCGGTTAAAAAAACACACACACACACAAAGGGACGGTGGAAAAAGCAAATCATGAAAGTGAAGTAAATGCAAGGCACATGTCTTCAAGGCCACGCGGCCCTTTGTGATTCCCCCTGTTGCGCACGTTGAAGCGCGCGCGCGCGTGTGTGTGTGTGTGTGTGTGTGTGTGTGTTACCATGTGGAATTCCCAGCCTTCTCCTCTTCCAACGGCAAAACATGTTTCCCAACACCATCCTGTACACAAAATATCCCCTCGTCACACTAACTCGTTCCCTCTGTCTTTCTCTCTCTCTCTCCCCCTCTCTATCTCTCTCTACCTCTCCCTCTCTCCCTCATTCCCTCCCTATCTGATCTTCTTCCGTCCCTCACACAGATCAGAGGGGAGCCTCTTTAGTCCAAAGCAGAGCTGCTAGCGTTCCCTCCGCCCTCATGTGAATCATACACTCTCATTTGCGCTGCTTTCTGTGTTTTGTGTTCCCCGCACAACAAAGAGCGCCCAAAGCTCTGGAAACGACCCCTCTCTCAATCTCGGGCTGGCACTCTCCGTCTCCTGTGATCAACAAGCGCCCCCCCCCCCCCCCCCCCCTTCTACCTCTCCCCTCCTCGTCTTTTATGTTTTCAGATATTTGATGCGTCTTTCTGCGCCTTTCCACTGAGAATATCGTTGAGTGGAACGGAGTGAGAGAGAGAGAGAGGAAAAGAGAGAGAGAGGGAAAGAGAGAGAGAGAGAGAGGGATTGAGGGAGGAAGGGAGAGAGAGAGAGAGAGAGAGAGAGGTAGAGAGAGAGAGAGAGAGAGAGAGCGAGAGGGAGAGAGAGAGAGAGAGAGAGAGAGAGAGAGAGGGTAAACTCTGAGCCCACGCAGCCGTCAGTGTCTGAGTGAAGACGTACGTCTTGGTATGCACGCCCGGCCCCCGTTACTCTAACCACACCCCCGCCTTGTCCCTGTCTCGCCCGTCAACTCTGAACCAGTTCTGTCTCTCTCTCTCTCTCTCTCGCTCTCTCTCTCTCTCCCTCTCTCTCTCCCCCTCCCTCTCTATCTCTCTCTCTCCCTCTCTCTCTCCCCCTCTCTCTCTCTCTCTCTCTCTGCTCCTGGTGCTAGTCCCTGATTCCACGGCCTGTCGTTAGACAGTCACCTCTTCTCCTCTTCACCGCCGCTCAGTACTCACAGACGTGCTGCGCCGCGTTCGTTTTGGAGAGCGGCGCGGACCGAACGCACGGGTCCCCCGCCGCGGAGAGGAGCTCAGGGCTGGGGCTTTCCCGCGGCCGGGGGGGGGGGGGGTCCTCGACCGGTCGCCTGTCGTGTCGGGGCCCTGCCAATGGCAATGACTCGTGAAATGGGAAGGGGGGACGCGAGTCACAGAGCTCCAACTCCGAGAGGACGAGGGAGCGGCGGCGTGGGACACTGGACTTCCTTTTCCGTCTCCGTGACGCCCGAGGGGAATTTCACGGGCCAGGAAAGACCCGGCGATGAGAGAGCAGAGAGAGAGAGAGAGAGAAAGAGAGAGTGAGAGAGAGAGAGAGAGAGAGAGAGAGAAAGAGAGAGTGAGAGAGAGACACACAGAAAGACAGCGAAAAAGACAGTGTGAGAGAAAAACACAGAAATAGAGAGAAAGATGGACAGATGAGGAAGCCGAAAGTAACAATGGCTGGAAAAGTAGAGAAACCGTGCAAATACCTTTAGTACATCTGTCTATTGATGGAGAGAGAGAGAGAGAGGGAGAGAGGGAGAGAGGGGGAGAGAGGGAGAGAGAGAGAGGACGTGGATGTGAAGGAATGGCTAAACAAGGGATCTCATTAAAGGGCTTTGCCTTTCAAGCTTACCCGTGTGTTCTCTTGACTGGTGTGTGTGTGTGTGTGTGTGTGTGTGTGTGTGTGTGTGTGTGTGTGTGTGTGTGTTTGCATATCTACTTTTCTTCATAAATTGAATAGTGGAGTGCCGTCAGTGACGTTGCCATAACTACCTGTTAATGAATTGTAAAGGGGACGGCCTCAGACACTTTTTTTTTTTGGGTGCGCGCGTGTGCGTGTGTGTGTGTGAAGCGTTCCCTCCTTGTATGATTTATAGCTCGCTCTGGGTGTCACTTGGAAGGCAATTACAAGCCATGAATGGATATTATATGCACCGTACTGTCTCTTCAAGCGCCAGTGTTCTGCCAACTGCTCGAGCAGAAGTGAGCCACTTGAAAGAGCATCGTCAATTACGTGTTTGAGTGCTTGTGTCGTTTTGTTGTCTGTGTGTGTGTGTGTGTGTGTGTGTGTGTGTTTGTGTGTGTTAGCTTTGTACATCAATGATTGATCCCTGTGTGTGTTTTTCTAGTAAACTACTGTGCTCCACTGAATGAATATGCACTCGGTGGCGTTTGACTCGAAACGAAACAAAATGTCACGGTGTGTCTTATTGTGTGTGTGTGTGTGTGTGTGTGAGTGTGTGTGTGTGTGGGGACTGTTCTGAGGGCGGGGAGGCATCCATCCATCCTGGGTTACCCACGGCGTGCTAGCAGGTAGAGCAGCCCACTAACTGCAGCGTGCTAGCCCTCTGAGGAGAGCCTCTGACCTGATTAGCAGCTACCAGTGTTGTGTGTCTCTCTGTGTGTGTGTGTGTGAGTGTGTGTGTGTGTCTGTGTGTTTGTGTGTGTGTGTGTGTGGGGGTGTGGGGGGGGGAGTGTGTATGTGAGTGTTTACCATCCCTCTCGGCACGCGGCCACAAGCGCACGGACTTGCCCGCCAACACGCTTACACGCGTGCAACATGCGTACAGACAGCACACACATAGATGGGTGACACACATTTCCATAGGTGTTTCACACTTGCACACACACGCACGCACGCACACACAGATGATGTCACCTGTGGTAGTAGCTGTGATATCAGTGTGCAGTAGTCCGGCAGTAGTTTTGGCACATCCCCAAAGCCCACCTCGTCCCAGTCCGGCATTGATTTATGACATCGTGTGCATTCCTCAGCCTTCCCCAAAGGTCACCTTGTGTGTGTGTTTCTCCCCTCCGTCCCCCCCCTCCGCCCACCCCCCATACCTCGGCGACTGGCGCACGTTACCCATCACTCTCTACGTCCCCCCCCCATCCCCCTACCATCCCCCTCACCTCCCTCCCTCCGCCTCAAAAACACTCTCTCTTCCCTGGTCCTCGCCTCTCAGTGATATCGACGGGAGGGGACTGGAGAAAAACAGACGTTTTTATTTTCAGCGGCGTAGGTTTTCCGAACGCGGGGGGCGGGGGGTGGGGTGGGGGTGGGTGTGGGGGGTCTGCTGGAGCCGCGGCGGCGCAAACAATTACCTCGTCGCGGAGCGGCGCCCGTCGGAAAGCGGCCGAGATTATCCTCCGAATGCAAAACCCATCCACTCAGACAAGCTGTGGGTAATGCCTTTTTCATCCAGCGAGAGCACACCCATTACCACGGTAACCAGAGAGCGTTTCCATTCAGAGGGGTTCTCGTCTTCCCCCGACCGAGCAAGGGATCGGCGTCCGCGTGCGGCGGCCATGCTGCCGATCGCGTTCCAGACAACCCGTCATGGCGTTTCGCGTCTCAGAATGTTAGCAGTGGAGGACTGGAGGTCGACGTGTGGCTTCAGGTTCATGGTTTGATCGTGGTAACAACTGGCTGACACTATCGTCATATACCTTCATTCTGTTTAGAAGAAGAATGTCTGTATGAACGCAATATAATCCACCCCACAGGAATCACTGATCAGGGACCTGGGCTTGAGGGATGTGTGTGTGTGTGTGTGTGTGTGTGTGTGTGTGTGTGTGTGTATGTGTGTGTGCGCGGTTGTGTGCGCGGTTGTGTGCGCTCGTCCGTGCGTATGCACACAGAAGAGAGGAGCCAAAAGGTTTTATACCCCGGCCTCTCAACCAACCTCTTCCTCTCGCCCGTGCCCCCCATCCTCAGATTCCCTGGAGCCCACCTACCAGCAGCTGCAGAAGATGAAGCTGGACAAGTCCCCCTTCGTGGTGGTGTCGGTGATCGGCCAGGAGCTGCTGTCGGCCGCCCACCACACGGCCTCTGTGGTGGTGCTGGAGGCGGCGCTGAAGATCGGCACCTGCAGCCTGAAGCTGCGCGGCTCCGTCTTCTCGGCGCTCAGCAGCGCCCACTGGTCGCTGGGCAACGCGGAGAAGAGCACGGGCTACATGCAGCAGGACCTGGAGGTGGCCAAGACCTTAGGTGAGACGGGGCGGTTACCTGTTAAGACGGGAGAGAGAGGGGGGGGAGAGAGAGAGAGGGAGAGGGAGAGAGGGAGGGAGAGAGAGGGAGGGAGGGAGAGAGGGGGAGCGTGAGAGAGAGAGAGAGATTGTGAGAGAGAGAGAGAGAGAGAGAGTGAGAGAGAGGGAAAGAGCGTGAGAGGGAGAGAGAGAGAGAGATTGAGAGAGAGAGAGCATGAGAGAGCATGAGAGAGAGAGACAGAGAGAGAGAGAGAGAGAGAGAGAGAGAGAGAGAGAGAATGGAGTGAAGGAGTGAAAACAGTGGAGAAAAAACTGAGAAAGAAAAATTAATAGCAAGACAGATCTTCAAGAAAAAAGAAGTGTTGAGAGTGGAAAATGTCATGTTGAAAGTGGAAAAAAGTCAGTCAGTGGGTAGGCCCGCCGCCCCCCGCCCCCCCCTCCCCCCCAGAGAGGGCCCAGCGAGGCAGAGATAAAGGGCCTGGGTGGAGGCGTGCTGCCTCTCAGGTCCAGAGCCCAGACTCCGGCCCTGCTCTGCCCGTCTGTGGGGGCCTGTCTGTCAGGCAGAAATAATAGGGCCTCTCCCCTCTCCCAGCTCCCCTGCTGAGGCGTGGAGCTCTGCTCTACCTGGCTGTCAGCTGTGTGGCTGCTCTGTTGTGGAGAGCTGGACAGCAGCTTAGGACAGCCCGCCCGTCCTTTTAAGGACGTAAATGGCTCCTCGGTGTCAAGAGACGCACGCATGGCCTGGCTGCTCTTCTGCTCAGGACAGGACGTGACCTCCAAATAAATTAGGATATCGTGTGTGTGTACAACACAAGCCTAGAAAGAGAGAGAGTGGCCAGGGGTTTTAAGAGAGAGACCCCTGCTGTGTTATCCACCGCAGCAAAAAAACAAACAAAAAAAAAATAATTCTTAAAGGGCTTGGCCTTTTTCGCTCCTCAACAAGTAGTGTGTATAAATTGGGCTGGAATAATCTGTGTCAGCATAGTATTTTGTTTAGGTCAGCGCTGCCTCATGCTAAATGTCATTTCACCCTCACCACCTTTTCCTCTCTCCGTTTTATCCATTACTCCCCCGTGCAGGTGACCAAACAGGGGAATGCCGCGCCCATGGCAACCTGGGGTCGGCATTCTTCTCCAAGGGGAACTACCGGGAGGCGCTGACCAACCACCGCAACCAGCTGGTCCTGGCCATGAAGCTCAAAGACCGTGAGGTAGGAGTCACCGCCCAGAGAGCTTAACACTTTGATGCTCCAGAAGATCGTGGGACAAGTAGTACTTCCAGGGATGAAGTTATATTCCTTAAATGGGGCTAGTAGTTCCAAGGTTAAAGTTCTATACCTTAAATGGGGCTAGGTTCGAGGGTAAGTAGTTCCAGAGCTATAGTGTAAATGGGGCTAGTAGTACCAATGCTAATGCTCTGAAGTGTAAATTAGGCTAGTAGTTCCAAAGCCAATGCTCTGTAGTGTAAATAGAGCTAGTAGTTCCAAAAGCTAATGCTCTTAGTGTAAATGGGGCTAGCAGTTCCAAAGCTAATGCTCTGTAGTAGAAATGCGGCTAGCAGTTCCAAAGCTAATCCTCTGTAGTATAAATGGGGCTAGCAGTTCCAAAGCTAATGCTCTGTAGTATAAATGCGGCTAGCAGTTCCAAAGCTAATGCTCTGTAGTGTAATGGGGCTAGCAGTTCCAAAGCTAATGCTCTATAGTGGGGCTAGTAGTTCCGAAAGCTAATGCTCTGTAGTGTAAATGGGGCAATTAGTTAGTAGGGTCTAAGTCTCTGTGATGTACAGTGGGTTGGGCTTCAGCCAAGGACAGCAAACATATTGCTGGATAATAGCTTTGTTGTGTAAACAACGAAGGAGAGGTTTGGCGCTGCCAAGTACACGTCGTTTTCCCTCTTGAATTTATGTGACAGCACTTTTAATGGGAAGAGGGCGGGAGTGAACCTTCCTCAGTTCATTAGTCTCTCGGCTAATATTTGATAGTCGCTAATTACGTCGCTCCGCGAACAGCCTATTAGGAAGTTAAGTAAGTATCTAAATACGTGACGGAGGCGGTGGTTGTGGAGGACGTGCGCTTTCTGTCTCTACCGTTTTGCCAGCGTCGCCGCCGGCCCTTAATGCAGGCGGAGGGGCTGTGGTCGTGGTTGAAGCCAGCCTCAGTCCTGGGCCGTGTGCAGCGGGCGCCTGAAGGACAACGAGACCAAAGGACACACACACAGAAACACGTCCCCATTCTTCATCTCCAGCCAGGGAGACGAGAGCGGGAGAGAGAGGGGGGGGGATAAAGGAAGTGGGTTAGAAGAAGGAGGATGAAGGTGAGGGGGGAGAGGTGGGAGGAGAGAGAGAGAGTCCCCCCGGGGGGAGGGAAGAAGGGACGGCGGACTTATGGGAGGGTCTTAAACGGCAGCCGGTGGGCTCTCGTTATCGATGCATAACGTTTACGCAGATATCTGGCGTCAGGTTTGCGGTAAGACCGGGGCTTTGGAAGCATATGCTGTGCCTGGAATGCAATTTGGAGCGATTAAGCAGTTTGGATACGGGGGAGCGGCCGGAGAGACGGGAGGGAAAACTAATGGGAGAATTGGGAGGGAGGGAGGGAGGCCAGGGAGGGAGGGAGGGAGGGAGGGAGTCGGAAAAGAAGGAGGATGAGGCCGGGGAGAAAGAATAGCTTACATTAAGACAGGCTGGTCTACTTTCATTCTTTCATTCTTTCTCCCTCTCTCTCTCTCTCTCTCTCTCCCTGAACTCTGTGTGTTGATATATAAGGTCGACAGGTGTTCACTCTGGCGCAGTTCCTGTTTCCGTACAATCACACACACACACACAGAAAAGAATGGCCTCGGTTTCTCCTCTGGCTTCCTTATCCTCCGGGCCAGGCAGGCCGCTCCCATGTTGTTTGTCTTCCCTGGCTAACAAGGACTCCGGTTATACAGCGGCAGCAGCTCCTGGAGCAGCAGCAGGAGGAGGAGGAGGCTCGGAGCCATGCAGTGCTCCAGGGCCACAGCCCCCCCCCACCCCCCCTCGGCTGGCTAGCTGGCTGCCCCCCCACCCTCCCTCCCCTGACTGCCAGCACGGATGGATATGAGGCCAGAATCACAATGGCCGACCCGCCCTCTCTGCTGCGTACCTCTGTAACGTGGTGAGAGAGTGTGCGAGGGCACTTTGACTAGTCGAGGAGCATCTCTCACAAGTGGTCAGGTTAGCGCGAGGGCATGTTTTCACCATGCTGTGTGTGTGTGTGTGTTAATGTTTGACTACATAGACAGAACAGAGAGGGAGAGGGAGTTGTGCAGGGGTCTGCGGTTTGTAGTCGGAGGGTCTCGCTTTGCTCTCGCCTTCTCGTCAGATGAAGCAGTAATTGGCTGACCAGATGGTGCCTTTTAATGAGTGTGTGTTGGTGTGTGTGTGCGCACGCCAGAGTGTGTACAGGCGTGCGCCTGTGTTTGCATATTTGTGCGTGTCTTGTGTGCGTGGGCCTGTTTTTCCCCCTTATTCAGAGGAGTATGAACCCCCCCCACACCCCCACCCCATCTCTTTCCATGAACCTGCTTAACAACACCAAGCTGCCAGCTGACTAACAGTGAAACAGAGACTGGCCTCCTCATGGCCTTGTTATTGTAGAGCCTGGCCCCCGTCGCCCACAGCCAGCCACGTCCCCAGTCAGGTGGACTGACGTGTGGCTTCTGACAGGCCAAGCGCCTGTAGCCGGCAGCTACTCCCACCGACACCTGTAGCGTGTGTGTGTGTGCGTGCCTGCGTGCGTGCGTGAGTGTGTGCGTGTGTGTGTGTGAGGGGCGGACTTGCCGAGGGCGAGGGGGGAAAACCCGTTTAGCTAAGTTGGTTAAGTGTGGAAATGGAATAGTCATGGGAAGGTTGGAGGTGTCGTGATCTGTAGTCCGGCGGGGTGACGGGGAGGTCATTCCCATGACGCTAACCCCGTGCCTCTCACCCCCCCCCCCTCCTTCCCTCCCTCCCTCCCTCCCTCCCCCTGGCTCTTCCTTAGCTCCGCCTAGTTTCTCCCCCGTTCTTGTCTCCTTTGTTCTCAACTGTTTCTCCCCCCTCTCCCCCAGCCGTCTCTCCACAATTCCTCAGCCCCAGCACTTTCTTGTGTCCCCCCCCCCCCCCCCCCCTAGTCTTCCCCTAGAGCCCCCGCCCCCGTCCTTGTACGGGCCCCTCTAATCAGAGCCGTGTGTGTGTGTGTGTGTGTCCCACCACCTGGCCTCCCTCTCAGAACACACGGGGGCCCCCTGTAGATCCCTCATTACCCAGCGCACCTCCGTCTGTAGCGCCTGCGTCCACGCCGTTGTCCGGGCTCCGTGCGGAGGTGAGGTCACTTCCTGGACCTGGAGCCCCGGGGGTCGGAGGGGGGGGCGGTCCGGTGGAGCCACTGTTACACAGGTCAGTGTAGAGAGAGAGAGGGAGGGAAAAGAAAGATTGAGAGAAGTGGTGAAAAGGGGGAGCGAGGGACGTCGCGCACCTAGCGACGAAAAAACACGACCGCCGCCTGAGTGAGGAGAAGGAGGAGGGACCACGGGAGGAAAACAGAGTACACCCCTCCACGGTGCCGGAGCAGCAGGAGAGGAACCGCCCCTACCTCCTCTCCCCCTATCTCCAGCCCCTCTCTGCCCCCCCAACGTGCCGTGATGGAGGAGCCCGGGGAGGAAGGAGACAGAGATCTGACCAGGGCGCAGCCCCCCCTTTGTTTCCCGTAAATCACCGCGCCGTAATTGGACCCTGTGTTTATCAGTCAGAGGGCAGCGTGCGGGGGCCTCCTCTTTCATCTGCTAATGCCCTGGCACAGCCCCCTGGCTCTGGCCCTGGCTCCGGAACACAGCTCCACAGCGGTCTGGATCGAGGCTGATCAGGAGGGGGGAGAGCCCCCCCACCCCCCTCCCCTCCACAGCTGGCTAAGAGGAACCCTGGGTCGGGTCGTTGGGGTGGGGGGCGGCAGGGGGGTCTTTGGAGCTAATCGTGCCCATCACGGATCTGACCACGGTGTCGGCCATTATGGTTTGTGGTAACGAGCGCTGGGAAAGTAGAGCAGAGAGAGAGAGAGAGAGAGAAAGAGAAAGAGAGAGAGAGAGAGAGAGAGAGAGAGAGAGAGAGAGAGAGAGAGAGAGAGAGAGAGAGAGAGAGAGAGATAGAGAGAGAGAAAGAGAATGGGAAAGAGTAGGACAGGGTTGAACAAATGGGAAGAGAGAGAGAAGGAGGGAGAAAGGCAGAAAGAACAGGAGCTGAATCAAAGGACTGATAACTCCAAGAGAAAAAAGGCGAGGGGGGAAGCATTGGTTGGAGCGGGGGGGGGGGGGGGGGGGGGGGGGGGGGGGGGGGGGGGGGGGGGGGGGTTAATGGAAGGGAGGAGGAGTGAATTCTCCGTCGTCCGCGACCGTGACTGGGAGCTGCAGTCCAAAGCGCTGAGGTCATCGCTGGCCCCCGTACGCTCACGGACTCGCCTGTGTTCTACTCTCTCTCTCTCTCTTTCTCTTTCTCTCTCGCCCACAGTCCTGGTGGAAATCTCCATAGCAGATCTGTCCTTCAGCCGTCAGATGCACTGCAGATACAGAGCATAAACACACTTGTCCAGTCTACCTGCCAACTTTGATTTTAAATCAGTTCACCCCCCCCGCCCCACCCCCCCGCCCAGTCCAATTCTTTCACGTCAAAACAAAGGGACGACGTCTTCTTTTTGTTTTCGTAAAGACTACACCGTTAACTGAGGGCCTGCTACCCCCCCCCCCCCCCCCCCACCCTCTTTCCTGTGTGGCACTGACGTCAATAGTCTTTTAATAGCGGGGTTGACGGTGAACCTAGGCGCTCCAACCTCTCATTTGGGGTGTGGGTGTTCAGGAGCAGCCGAGGCAGGCGGCGGGGAGACGGGTGTGGGTTTCTCCGCGGACGGAGCAGCCTGTAATTACCGCTGGTGTTGTGCTAGGAGGAGACGCTGACGCGACCCGCGTCGTCAAATGGAAATCCTCGCCATAGAAAAGCCCCAGACGCACGCAGGCCACGGCGCTAGTTAGGTTGTTTTTTTTTTTCTCCTTGCTTTTGTGTCCGTCTTTTGTAACACCCGTCCCTCGCTTTCTTCTCTCTCTCTCTCTCTCTTCCCTCTCTCTCTTTTCTCTCTGTTTCTCTGTGCGCTCTCTCTCTCCCTCGCTCTACCTGCTGAAAGGAATTTGGCCGAACGTTTGGCGCTCACTTGTGCGGTGCCACGGACCGTTTCATCATCAGTGTTTATCTAGCTGCAGGTTGGGAGCTGAGTGGTCCTATGTGTGTGTGTGTGTGTGTGTGTGTGTGTGTGTGTGTGTGTGTGTGTGTGTGTGTGTGTGTGTGTGTGTGACGGAGGGGTAGAGGTACTCAGGGGGACAGATAGAACGAGAGGAAGATAGAGGTGGGGGGAGGAAGGAAGGAAGGAAGGAAAGGAGGGAGGGAGGGGGGATTGAGTGGGGGGATTGGAAATGGGCTGCGGAGAAAGTGAGCGAGAGGCAGGAGTGATGAGACTTTAAATAGGTGTGTGTGTTTGTGTGTGTGTGTGTGTGTGTGTGTGTGTTCTGATGGAGTGGGTGTTCCCGGTGTCAGGGTCAGGGTTTGTGTGTGTGTGTGTGTGTGTGTGTGTATTTGTGTGTATTTGTGTGTGTGTGGGCTGCAGCGGAGGCGGCGATCATTAAGGAGTCATTAGGGGCCATTTGGTCCTCCTGCCCGCCTTTACAGGGCCCTCACTAATGGGGTGCGGCATGGCCCCCCCTGTCCCCCCTCCACTCTGGACCACCCCTGAACACACACACACACACCACTTCCAGCTCCCCGTACTACTGATTAGGAAGAGGAATTTAGGGGGTGACTAGGAGGGTTAATTTGGTTAAAAAAAAACGAATGGGTACGAGGATTATAGTGTCGAAACAAATCAGACTGAACAGTGTACACAGAGTTAACAAAACAAAAACAAAAAAACGCTTCGGTCAGACGAATTGTTCGGTGAAGCGGCGACAGAATCCTCACAGCAGGAGACTCAGGCCGCAGAACCACAGAAAGCATTGAGCCCACTAATACAGGACATGTCACAACACTAGATAGTCCAGCAGGCCAAGAGGGTAACATGGCGCTCATACGAGTAAAAAAAACTATAAATGTAATAATGCTGTGTGGGTGAGTGTACACGGAGCCCTCCCCGTGTCTCACTGAGGTCCGACCACTTTGGACAACATAACAGGGTATGTAGGACAGAGCGAGTGCACCCTGCCCCTCCAGTCCCCTAGTAGTGCACCCTGCCCCTCCAGTCTCCTAGTAGTGCACCCTGCCCCTCCAGTCTCCAAGTAGTGCACCCTGCCCCTCCAGTCCCCTAGTAGTGCACCCTGCCCCTCCAGTCCCCTAGTAGTGCACCCTGCCCCTCCAGTCTCCTAGTAGTGCACCCTGCCCCTCCAGTCCCCTAGTAGCCCCTGTAGCTGGACTCACAGGCAGTCCCCTAGTAGCCCCTGTAGCTGGACTCACAGCCCCTAGTAGCCCCTGTAGCTGGACTCACAGCCCCTAGTAGCCCCTGTAGCTGGACTCACAGCCCCTAGTAGCCCCTGTAGCTGGACTCACAGCCCCTAGTAGCCCCTGTAGCTGGACTCACAGCCCAGCACCCACAGCGGAACCATAATGACCTGCTGACTCTCCACGGGCCACTGGGTTGGAACCGCTCTGCTAGCCGCATCACTCCTCAGCAACCCCCCTCCACCAATCAGCAGAGACATACGGCAGGGAAGAGAGAGAGAGAGAGAGATCAGCAGAGAGAGAGAGAGAGAAGAGAGAGAGAGAGAGAGAGAGAGAGAGAGAGAGAGAGAGAGAGAGAGAGAGAGAGAGAGAGAGAGAGAGAATGAAAGAAAGTAGGAGGGGTTGTGTGCATATGGTTAGTAAGCCTCTTTGAAACTGTAGTGAAAGACCAAAAGCATTAGAAGTGCTCCACACAATAGCCGTCTAAAATGGACATTGTATTGTCTGAAACAAAGAGCGTTATTTTTTTCCCTGCCCAGTGTTTCAATGTGAGTGGTGGTTATGTGATTATTATGGGACTTTTTCCCATCGGCTGCTCCACTCCACTGTGAAACTGCTCGCCACAGGCTGTCGGGAAATGTGTTGCTCTAAATTTCATTGTTGCTGCACAAATTGCTTTATCCAATCAGTCTGTGTGTGTGTGTGTGTGTGTGTGTGTGTGTGTGCGTGTGTGCGTGCGTGCGTGTGCGCGCGTGTGTGCGTGTGCGCGTGTGCGTGTGCGTGCGTGAATGTGTGCGTGCGCCTGCCCGTTTTTGTCCAGGTTACAGTGTAATGGTAAATTGACAGATTTTCGCTCCACCTCACAACATACCATTGACCCAGGACATAGATTACAATGGCCGTGTGTAATGCAGTGTGGAGAGGGAGCGGGCTCGTAAAAAGGGATTTGTTGGCGCCATGGTGCTTTGTGTGTGTGTGTGTGTGTGTGTGTGTGTGTGTGTGTGTGTGTTTCTTTGGATGTTCATGTGCCTATGTGTGTGTGCTTCATGGGTCTCTCTGTGTGTGTGTATGGCCATGAGTATATATCTATGTGTGATTGTGTGTGTGATTTCATGTCCCTGTATGTTTGTGCTGTGTGTGTGTGTGTGTGTGTGTGTGTGTGTGTGTGTGTGTGTGTGTGTGTGTGTTTCTTTGGATGTTCATGTGCCTATGTGTGTGTGCTTCATGGGTCTCTCTCTGTGTGTGTATGGCCATGAGTATATATCTATGTGTGATTGTGTGTGTGATTTCATGTATGTTTGTGCTGTGTGTGTGTGTGTGTGTGTGTGTGTATGTGTGTGTGTGTGTGTGTGTTAGTGTATGGTGCTCTGGGTTTGCTGCATTGTGGGTGACGCAGCGGTAGTGTGTGTGTCCCCCAGCGGAACACTTGGAGCCCTGTCAGGGAGATGAATGACTGCCGCTCTATCGACTACTGCTCCCTGCCTCTCCACCCCTTTCTACTCTTCTCTCTCCCTGCCTCTTTCTACTCCTCTCTCTCCCTGCCTCTTTCTACTCTTCTCTCTCCCTGCCTCTCCGCCTCTTTCTTCTCTTCTATCTCTCCGCCTCTTTCTTCTCTTCTCTCTCCCTGCCTCTCCGCCTCTTTCTTCTCTTCTATCTCTCCGCCTCTTTCTTCTCTTCACTCTCCCTGCCCCTCCGCCTCTTTCTTCTCTTCTCTCTCTCTTTTCTACCTTTCTGCTTCTCTCTCCCTCACTCTCTTCTTCCTTTTTGCATCTCTCTCTCTCTCTCCCTCTCTCTTTCTATCCCTCTACTGTTCCCTCCTTTTCCCCCCTCGTTTTCGCCATGCCTCTTCCTCCTCCCTCTTTCATTTCTTCCCCTCCACCACGGGCGACCTCCTGTCGTTCGTTCTCTTTCTTCACCGTTGTTTCTCACACCTCGCCCTCCCTCAAAGCCTCTTTGCCTCCTCCGTGCCATTCGTCTCCCGTCCTCCATGCAGGCCCACTCCCTCTGGCCTGATGCTTTGCTCTCTGTGTTACCAGGGCCGCTGAGAGCCACAGAAAGATACCCAGTGGCCATAGTCCAGTGTGGCGGAGCTGTGATGATGTGTGTGTGTATATACTGTATATATAGATATCTTCATCTTCTTCTTCGTCGTCTTCTTCTTCTTCTTCTCCTCCTTCTCCTTCTCCTTCTCCTTCTCTCCGTCTCTCTCTCTCCCCACCGGCCGCCGCAATCAATGGCCATTCAGAGGGACGGATTAGAGAACAAACGAGGAGTGACGCGGTCACGGGAGACCGTCCCCACGGCGACACGCTCCACTCCCCCCCTCCCCCCCTTGCCCTCCGCGCGCTGATTAGAGATGACAGGCCGACGCACAGATAGCTGACGCTCATCTGGAGGAACGGAGGAGGAGGGAGGGAGGGAAGGAGGGAGGGAGGGATCGAGGGAACACTCTCAAACTCCCTCCACAGGGATCCCATAGCAGACCACCATCGGAGATTCAAATCATTAAAGGGAGAGAGAGAGAGAGAGAAAAAAAGAAGCAAATACGGAAATCAAACGTCCCATCATTCATCTTGGCAGCGGGTATGGATGTCACCCGGGAGGTGGGGGGAGGAGGAGGAGGAGAAGGGGGGAAAGCGCCGACTCATCTTTCCCTTGATATCGCCATGACGATAAGGGATGGGACCCCATTAGAGACAGGCAGCCGGCGGAAAGTTACCTCAGCTGGCTTTGATTGGAATGAATTGCGCGTCAGGCCCCTAGCCAATAGGAGCGCGGCGTTCCCCGTGCTTTTGTTGTGTTGCCGACTCGCCCGGGCGGAGAAGGTTTATCAGAATCCAATAGGATTATAACCACAGGTCTCCACGTCAATTCTTGAGGCGCTGAATATGGATTTAGATAAGGAGCAGAATAGTTTGTTGTTAAATGCTGCCAACATGGTTTTATTGCACACCAAACCATCTTAGCATCAAGATTAAACGGGTATTTAGTTAATTATTAGTTAATTATACTATTTATAGTTATTGCTAACTCACGTACTGTCTCTAAAAGAACAGTATTCTGCTTTCCTGTCTCATGGACTATGGCACTAGCCCTGGGCCCAGATGTACAGTACCGTCCTGTAAGTGGGGTCAGGGTGTTGTTACGGGCCCTGTGTCCACCTTAGTGGGGTCGGGGTGTTGTTACGGGCCCTGTGTCCACCTTAGTGGGGTCGGGGTGTTGTTACGGGCCCTGTATATACCATAGTGGGGTGTTGTTACGGGCCCTGTGTCCACCACAGTGGGGTCAGGGTGATGTTACGGGCCCTGTATGCACCACAGTGGGGTCAGGGTGATGTTACGGGCCCTGTATCCACCACAGTGGGGTCGGGGTGATGTTACGGGCCCTGTATCCACCATAGTGGGGTCGGGGTGATGTTATGTGGGCCCTGTATCCACCATAGTGGGGTCGGGGTGATGTTACGGGCCCTGTATCCACCATAGTGGGGTCAGGGTGATGTTACGGGCCCTGTATCCACCATAGTGGGGTCGGGGTGATGTTACGGGCCCTGTATCCACCATAGTGGGGTCGGGGTGATGTTACGGGCCCTGTATCCACCATAGTGGGGTCGGGGTGTTGTTACGGGCCCTGTATCCACCACAGTGGGGTCGGGGTGATGTTACGGGCCCTGTATCCACCACAGTGGGGTCGGGGTGATGTTACGGGCCCTGTATCCACCACAGTGGGGTCGGGGTGATGTTACGGGCCCTGTATCCACCACAGTGGGGTCGGGGTGATGTTACGGGCCCCATGTCCATGGCTCTGAGGCCTCCTGGTGGTGTAACGGGACCCTGCTGCTGTCTGGGAGAGTGAGGCCTCTCCCTCCGGGCACGCCGCCGCCACACTCCAGGCTGACGGAACACCTCCCACCAGCCGGACAACGCTTGCTGTTGCTGGCTAGGTTCTCCGTCCACCCCCCCTCCGTCTCCTCCACCCCCCTGCCCCCCTGGCCCCCCTTGCCCCCCTCCGGCCCACGGCCAGCCCTCCACCCGTCCAGGTCGGTCGGCCAGAGAGCCATTTAAAGGCCTGCTGGAACGGCATCCTCTCCCCGGGCCGATCAATAGGAGAGCTGTCAGCAAGACGAATGGAGGCTTTAGGAAGTCCATTTTAATGAAGGAGAGGGGGAGAGCCGGAGAGAGTGAACGGTGGAGGGAGGGGAGAGGTGGAGGGAGGGAAAGTGTGTGTGTGTGTGTGTGTGTGTGTGTGTGTGCGCGTGTACTATCTTTGACTTAGTGAGTCCTCTGGGATCGGGGGGTACAGGAATGATTTAGCTGGAGTGGGCCTATTTCTAACCCGTCCCTGTGGAATGCTTCCTCAGGTCCAGTACACACACTCACACACACACACACACACACACACACACACACACACACACACACACACACACACACACACAGACACACGCTAACACACACACACACACACACACACACACACACACACACACACACACACACACATACACACACACACACACACACACACACACACACACACACACACACACACACGCTAACACACAGACCCAGATTGCTGGACCGCTCCACTCAGCCACATCATCTAGAGCGTATCCACTGCCATGTTTTTTGGTGAGAGGGGGGGGGGGGCTTGATCATCCTTAACCACTGGCCTGGTTGCCTTGTATTGGACACAGCAGAACATGTGAATAGATGTGTGTGTGTGTTGAGGGGCTGTAGACTGTAGGGGTAGGCCAGGGAAAAGGCTGGGACACTTGTTTACGGTACAAAAACAAATGTCTTCCTTTGATCCGACTCCGGAGATCTTGTTCCCTTTGTATTGACGGCGGTAAGACGTGACTAATGTTGTTGTGGTTGTCGGCGCGCTGGTGCCCGCTATACGAGTAACCCCCCACCCTCAACCCCCCTCGGGCTAGCTCCTCCTCGTCGATACGCTCCTCATTTCCCCAGCGTTAATTGGTGATCAGGAGCCGGGGGTCAGAGGTCAGGGACAGCCAATGGCGGGCATCAACAGTGGACCCCCCATGGGTTCCGTCCCGGGCCAAAGTCTCCTTCTCCTCATTAGGACAGCGAGTGGGGCTGATGAGACGCTGAGAGCGGGTGGGAATGGGTATCGATTATGTATATATCGCCTCGGGGGGGGGAGGAGGGGGAGGCGCGCGCGGGGGCGGTGTCCCCTGTTGATGAAACACTCATTTAATCTGTTTCGCACGGCGTGCACATCAACAACTGGCACATTTTGGAAGGTTGCAACACGGTGTCGACGTGGGACATGGCTCTGTTTCAGTGTGGGAAAGCCAAGTCAGTGGACTGTGACTCTTTCAGTCGAGCGTGTGACAGTGTCGTCAATATTCCAACGACTTTTACAATAGATAGTCCAATGTGTTACAGTAGGATATAGACTATGTGTTATCCAGTGTGTTACTGTAGGATATAGACTGTTTTCCAGTGTGTTACTGTAGGATATAGACTGTGTTTTCCAGTGTGTTACTGT
>JAPMUY010009208.1:30000-32500 GCA_026901105.3 Galaxias olidus
CAGTCTCCATTTGTCTCTCCCCCTCACCACGGTTATCCGAGAGCCTATTACGGCGCGCCTCCACCCCTCGGCCCCTGCCCCGGCCAGCGAAACAAACGCCCCCTCGAGTAAGCCTGGCGCCGGGTGCCCTTGGACTGCCCCCCTGGCTGCCTGGTGGGAGGCCATCAGTATCAGGGCCTGGACCTTCCTCTTCCTCATCCTCCTCCTCCTCCGGGCTATGTTTAGTAGGCTGTCCTCTCTCTATCAGGCCCCCGGCTAATTAGCTTTTAATAGACGGACGTCGTCAAGCAGGCGGTGGACCCCCAGCCTGTTGCCCGCCCCTTCGTCTTAACCTCAGAGCCGTTGTGGTGTGTGTCGCTCTGCGCGTGTGTGTGTGTGTGCCACTCTGCGTGTGTGTGTGTGTCGCTCTGCGTGTGTGTGCCGCTCTGCGTGTGTGTGTGTGTGTGTGGGGGTGTATTGTTGTCCCTCTCTCTCTCTCTCTCTCTCTCTCTCTCTCTCTCTCTCTCTCTCTCTCTCTCTGCTCCTCGACCCACACTTTCTTTCTCTTTCTCTCTCCCTTCCTCGCCTTTTATTAAGTCCCTGTAGCCCGTGGTGGTTTGGTGGTGGTGGAGGTGTTTATTATTCGTGAGGGATGTCGAGGGGACAGCACGTGGCGCTGGGCTGCATGAGCCCCCCCCCCCCCTCCAGTGCCAACTCCTGCCCTTCCTCCCCAGCCAGTCCGCTCGGGTCCGTCGACAAACAGGAGGCCCGCGTGTTTGCGGTGGAACAATGCCGGCTTCCTGTCCGACGCGGCCGCGCTGGCACCGAGGTTGGAGAGGAAGAGGAGGAAGAGGAGGAGGGAGGAAGGTGGAGGCCCAGCTCTCGCTGTCGCCTTTTCTCACGTCCTCACTCAACGGCGTTTCCACAAAAGCCCCGCTCGCCTTTCTTGTTTGGTCTAGAGGCCTGCGGTCAGAGAGAGAGAGAGAGAGAGAGAGAAAGAAATAGAGAGAGAGAGAGAGAGAGAGAGAGAGAGAGAGAGAGAGAGAGAGAGAGAGAGAGAGCGAGAGAGAGAGAGAGAGAGAGAGAGAGAGAGAGAGAGAGAGAGAGAGAGAGAGAGAGAGAGAGAGAGAGAGAGAGAGAGAGAGAGAGAGAGAGAGAGAGAGAGAGAGAGAGAGAAAGAGAGAGAGAGATATGGAATGAAATATCAGCCCCCACACCACTTACAGGCCTCAGTCACATTTTCCGCCGACACTCATGCAGACCCATCGGTGCCCGTTCTTACTCCTCTGTCTCTCCGACGCCTGTCAGACTTACAAAACATACACAGCAGAACCCTCAAACATAGACATACCAAATGCTTCTTAGATCTCTGCGTAATCTATCTGTGCGTGTGTGTCTGTGTGTGTCTGTGTGTCTGCACGCTGGATCTGTGTGTGTGTGGGACTCTGGTGTGACCACAAATGATCTCCCATTTGCCTGGCACCATTGCACCGGCTACCCACAGCTCAGCAAAATAAATGGTCTTATAGTCGGCCAGAGCACAGCGTGTAGAACTACTACTACTGTGTGTATGTGTGTGTGTGTGTGTGTGTGTGTGTGTGTGTGTGTGTGATGACAGAAAGATACTTGGTGATAAGCAAGCACTGCATAAAGAGAGTATGTCCCGTAGAAGAGAATCACTTTAGCCAGCTAGCTAGCTAACCAAAACCACTGGGACTGTAGCATCATGATCGAAATGTCAAAACGATTCAGCCCAAAAAATCTTGAGTTCTAAAATATTTTCTTACCCAAAGCCTGACCTTTCCTGACAATAAGCTCTTTTGTGAGGACTTCATGTGGAGGGTTAGGGAGCTGTCACGCTTACCTCTGGCTCCACACGGTAACAACCCCCCCCCCCCTCCTCTGGAGGTCATCAGGGTATCGGCGGAGCGGGCCCCCCCATTACACTGATAGACACGGGGGTCAAGATGTCGTTGCGTTATCTGGCTGGTGATGTGGGCGGAGGTTAACGACCGGTGAGGTATCGTCTCGTTTTGCTGCGCTAACCTGGTCTTTACCCTCTAAACCCCTCTGGGTTTTAAACTAAACACTTTCCCTCGTCTTAACCCTTGAATTCATTCATATGTTAAATTTCACCTGAAAATCCAACAGAATTAAAGGGACAGAGCGTCTGGGAAAAAGTTTCAGTCATTTTGTTGTATGACTACAGTAGCAAGGCATGTGAAAGTCAAAAGTCAATGTGATCCGTCCTTTGTCCGATAGATGTCACGCATGCAAGCACGCGCACGCACGCACGCACACACACACACACACACACACACACACACACACACACACACACACGTAAATACATCCCTCCCCTCTGTCTGGGCTCGGCTTATCACCCACTGTCAAAACGGCCCCCTGCTGACAGCTGCACACCGCTCCGTGCGTGCTCCAAGCGTGTGTTCAGTGTGTGTACGTGTGTGTATGTGTGTGCTTGCGTGTGTGTGTGTCTGTGTGTGTGTGTGCGTGCGTGTGT
>JAPMUY010009208.1:37500-45000 GCA_026901105.3 Galaxias olidus
TCTGTCTGTCTGTTACAGAACCGATCTGTCTTTCTGTTACAGAACCTGTCTGTCTGTTACAGAACCTGTCTGTCTGTCTGTCTTTCTGTTACAGAACCTGTCTGTCTGCCCCTGAACATGTCTCTCTCTGTCCATGTATGTCTGTCTGTCTGTCTGTCTGTCTCTCCCAGAGCCTGCCTGTCTGTCTGTCTGTCTGTCCCAGAGCCTGTCACAGCTCCTGTTGCTCCCTGCTGCTATCTTGCCTCCATTTGTGGAGAGAAAGCCACCGCCGCCATCTCCCTTCACAGGGAGACACTGATTACAAGCCCCGCTCACCTCAACCGGAGCGGAAATGAGAAAAGAGCGCGCCACTTTCCCCTCCATCCCAGAGACAGACAGTGACGAGGAAATCCTCCCTCGCTCCTCTCTCCTTTCTCGGAAAGTGGGAAGTTGCAACGGTTGGGAGAGACGGAGCTTGGGATCTTCAAAAAGCCAGGTGTAATTGAGCAGAGCTAGACGGGCTATCTGGGAACATGAAACAGCAACAGTTGTGACGGAGGGGTAATTGCCTCCCTGGGCCCGTATAATGTCCTGTCGACTCTTTAAACTTGAGCAAACTGCTGGAAGTCCTTATGTCGACAGGTAATTGGTTCCAGGCTTCTGAGGCCATGTGAATTGAAGGGAAGATATCGCCAAGGTCTGTGCGTGTGTGTGTGTGTGTGTGTGTGTGTGTGTGTGTGTGTTTTTGAGAAAGAGTGCATGAGAGATAGAGAGGACTGTGTACACTGTATTTCATAATATTGCAGGATTCTTTTTTGGGGGCTTTTAATGTGCTTTTTTACCTCACCAAATTATTAGACTGAGTGAAATGTTTTCCCTGAACACGTGGAAAATATTTATATCTTTGTACATACACTACCAGTATTTGTGTTGCAGCTTAGCCCTAGGGTATTTAATTTGAGCATAATATGATAATATGGCCCTTGGTATTACTGTCGATCTGCAACAGTGATATGTAATGAACACATTTGTGTGTGTGTGTGTGTGTGTGTGTGTGTGTGTATGTGTGTGTGTGTGTGTGTGTGTGTATGTGTGTGTGTGTGTGTGTGTGTGTGTGTGTGTGTGTGTGTGTGTGTGTGTGTGTGTTTGTCTGTGTTTATATATGTGTGTGTGTGTGTGTGTTTGTAAAAAAAAAAAGTAATGGCTGTATCACTAGTAAGTCTCTGATTAATCACGTGTAAAGTTGTTGGTCAGTTGCGTAGGTGGCGACCTCACACATTGATACCTTGGAGATAATAATAGTAATAATAGTAATAAAAATAATAATAATAATGCGTTTTAACTCTGGGACATCTCTGCACCGGGAGCAAGATTCCCACCATGAAAATATCGATTATTTCCCATTTGATTCACTACAGTACAGACGCTGCGTAATCAGAAAATGAAGAGTGTCGTTTATCACATTCATGTAGAATGAGGTGAATGTAAGGCTTGGACATTTGTCCTTGGAGGCTGGGAGCCAAACAAACACAGAGACAACAGCATCAACAAGCGCACAAATCACTGGCTAACTGGAAGGGCAGCACGTCTGACCCCCGAAATCGCATTAAGTGGAATAGGCGTGTCCTCTCTACTCATCTCGTTTCTACGCTCATTCATTATCTGCACTTCGGACTCTCCAGCCAGTTATCCTGTTACGCCCGGTTGCCCTCTGTGCGACCCTGAGCGTACTCTCTCTCCCTCTCTCTCTCCCTCTCTCCCTCTCTCCCTCTCTTCCTCTCTCCCGGGTTCCTGGCCAGTGTCCAGCCTCCCTCCTCCCCTGCTCCCTGGTTGGAGGACACATAGAGAGAGAGGACCTCAGGACAGGTCGGGGGGGGGGGGGGGGGGGGGGGACGTTAGTTTTATTAACGGCCCCTCTGCGATTAATGGAACATCTGTCCACACAAAGACAGCTGCCCCCGGATCCCAGCTGTTTACCCTCTGTGTAAACAGCTAATAAGCCCGCAGCGAGTGACTCACTCAGGAGGTCAGGCCGGCACTTTTTCAGGCCCTTTGCCCCCCCCCCCCCCCCCCCCCCCTCCCTGTTTTCCATGCACCCCCTGTGTCAGCCCACTTTCTCTCGTTTCTTCCTTCCTTCCTTCTCTCTCTTTCCTTTTCTTTTTTTCTCTCTCTCTCTCTCTCTGTGTCCCCCTGCAGTTTTGTTGACGCAGGTGGACAGAGAAGCGGTGGTGACTCTATAGGTTTGGGCTAGCAGTGCGGCGTTCAGCACAGAGTCAGTGAGATTGGGAGTTTCTGACGGGGTTCATGCCGGACGAGCAGAGCCAGGGCGTGCAGCCGGCCGCGGTGCCCTAGCTAGGGGGTGCGAGGCTGGGGCCCGCTGCTGCGCTGATCTGCATGGAGGGGGTGGTGGTGGGGGGGGGGGGGGGGGGGGTTGTTTGCGTCGGTCCCCTCAGTCACCACCGCCCCTGCGGCGCGCAGAGAGAGGAAGCAAAGCCCGTTTCCTGTTTGCCCCGCCGGTCCCCGAGCAATATGGCTGGGGAGAGATTGGCAACTTCTGATGTTTTTTTTTAAAGGCTTTCTTGTCGATCCCCCATTGAGGGAACTGAGGAGGTTTGGAGAAGGGAGGGGGGGGGTCTGTGATGGCTGGCCTCAAACTCAGTCGGGGCTGTTAACCGAAATGTAGGCCATCGAAACAAAGGTCTAGTTTCAAACTGCTCTCGCCTGTCGTTTTTCCCACTGCCGTCTCTCTCACCCCCCCCTCTCTCCCTCTCTCCCTCCCTCTATCCCTCCCTCCCTCTATAGCGCTCTCTCTCCATCTCCCCCTCCCTCTCTCTCTCTGCAGGCGGCCTCCATGGCCCTGAGCAGCCTGGGACACGTGTACACGGCCATCGGCGACTACCCCAACGCCCTGGCCAGCCACAAGCAGTGCGTCCTGCTGGCCAAGCAGTCCAAGGACCAGCTGTCGGAGGCCCGCGAGCTGGGCAACATGGGCGCCGTCTACATCGCCATGGGCGACTTCGACAACGCCGTGCAGTGCCACGAGCAGCACCTGGGCATCGCCAAGGCGCTGGCCAACAAGCGGGAGGAGGCGCGGGCCTACAGCAACCTGGGCAGCGCCTACCACTACCACCGCAACTTTGACAAGGCCATGTCCTACCACACCCACGTGCTGGAGCTGGCCCAGGAGCTGGAGGAGCAGCCCATCGAGATGAGGGCCTACGCGGGCCTGGGCCACGCCGCCCGCTGCATGCAGGACCTGGAGCGGGCCAAGCAGTACCACGAGCAGCAGCTGGCCATCGCCGAGGGCCTGAAGGACCGGGCGGCGGAGGGGAGGGCCTCCTCTAACCTGGGTAAGGGGGTGGCTAGGTTTAACCTGGGTAAGGGGGTGGCTAGGTTTACCCCGGGTAAGGGGGTGGCTAGGTTTAACCTGGGTAAGGGGGTGGCTAGGTTTACCCCGGGTAAGGGGGTGGCTAGGTTTAACCTGGGTAAGGGGGTGGCTAGGTTTAACCTGGGTAAGGGGGTGGCTAGGTTTACCCCGGGTAAGGGGGTGGCTAGGTTTAACCTGCGTACGTAGGAGGGTGTGTGAGGGTTGGGGGCCGTCTCTAACCTGGGTACGATGGAGAGTGTGGGTGGGGTGGGGGGGGGAGTCGTCTAACTTGTGCATGTTGGAGAAGGGGGGTTGTGAAACCCTGGGTAAGACAATGGGGGCGGGGGGTCTAACCTGGGTATAAAGGGGACGAAGACGGGGGGGGGGGGGGGGGTGTTAATCTAACCTGAGAATGTAGGATATAGTTCCTGTTGTTTTTTTGTACTTTTCTTTTTTAAATTCCAGGAACACTTAATACAATGGCAATAACGAGAGTTCAGTTCCCTCAGTCAGGGAGCTCAGTGTGTGTGTGTAGTTCTCTGTGTGTGTACTTCAGTGTGTGTGGTGTTCAGTGTGTGTGTAGTCCAGTGTGTGTGTGTGTGTAGTTCAGTGCGTGTGTAGTTCAGTGTGTGTGTGTGTTGTTCAGTGTTTGTGTAGTCCAGTGTGTGTGGTGTTCCGTGTGTGTGTAGTTCAGTGTGTGTGTGTCATTCAGTATGTATGTAGTCTAGTGTGTGTGTACTTCAGTGTGTGTGTGTGTGTGTGTGTGTGTGTGTGTGCACTTCAGTGTGTGTAGTTCAGTGTGTGTGCACTTCAGTGTGTGTGTGTGTAGTTCAGTGTGTGTGTACTTCAGTGTGTGTGCACTTCAGTGTGTGTGTACTTCAGTGTGTGTGTACTTCAGTGTGTGTGCACTTCAGTGTGTGTGTACTTCACTGTGTGTGTGTTGTTCAGTGTTTGTGTAGTCCAGTGTGTGTGGTGTTCCGTGTGTGTGCACTTCAGTGTGTGTGTACTTCACTGTGTGTGTCTCCTGTCGTGCTCACAGCTGCTCTGACACGCTGACCCTTGTTGCAAACAACAACGGCTCTAGTTATACCAACTCTGAAGAGCCCTCGAGATAAGACTGGGGGGCTGGGGGGTTGTGACCACATCCTGTGCCAGAGGAAGCACCGGACGGAGAGGAAGTCACACAGTGTAGTGGTCGTGGCTGAGAACGGTGGTACGGTCCGTCCAGGAGGGGAATGTTTACTGTGTGTTTGTGCGTCTCCCCCGGGGTCAGTGGACTGCAGTGTGCCGGCAGCGTTCCCTCACACTGGCCCGGGGAGGAGGAGGAGGAGGACGAGGAGGAGGAGAGGGTCTGACTGACTACAGATAGGAAAACAAACTCGATTTTGGAAGGGGTCTTAATATTCTACCTTTAAAGCAACTATATTGTATATTCTTTTGTATTAACGGATTTAAAGCAACTATTGGCAACTTTTTTATATTAACAGATTATCAATTCATTTCTTCTGATAGCACAATGTAATGTCTATGGAAGAATGAAAGGTCAGACCAGTCCTATTGAAGTCTCAATATTTAACACAAGTTGTGTCTGCCGCTAGGTACGATCTCCCGCGAAAAGTGACGAATTGCTTTATGACACAACGAAGTGCGTCACTAAATCAGGAAGAGATGCCCATGCTTGGAGTATAGTCGTTGATCGTGCTAGCGATATGCAGTGACCACGAGCATTCTGCATATCTTCTTTGCGACGGTTAGGGAGAATAATTACACCAAGCAAACGGTCGGGGTCGCCAAAATCACCTCCTAGAGATAAACTGCCTCCAGTAACTTTAAGTGATGGTTTGTGTAAGCATTACATCCACCGCAGAGGTCTTTTTGTCATGTCTTTTCCTTCTGTAGGTAAGCTTGAGAAGCGATGGATGTGTTTTTGTCCGTTTTCCTTTTTCTACAGTTGTGATTATGCTTTCTACTGTTCATTTTACCAGTAAAGTGTAGAACTGCCCATAAAAGGAAACATTGAGGTTGTTATGTTGCGTAGTATGTGCTGCAGTGTGATTGGTCTGCCTGGTCACGGAGATGGGGATGTGATGATGTGATTGGCCAGGATGCTGATCCTGTGGTACCTTCTTTCGAAATAGAGTCGTCAGTGGCGTGTGTGAGTGTGTGGGCGAGCGTGTGAGTGTGTGTGTCCGGAATGTGCCGGAGTGATGGAATGCCGACATATAACACTCCCTATCACCGGCTAAATGAATCCCATAAAAAACCTTTATACATTGTTCATGAGGAACTCTCTCTTTCTCTCTCTCTCTCTCTCTCTCTCTCTCTCTCTCTCTCTCTCTCTCTCTCTCTCAAACACACACACACACATTTCCCTCCTCTGCTCAGCTCTCCATTCTCCTCCCCCATCGGCTAGGACTTAATCAAATCTTGCAAATGAATCCTGGGCAGAGGATAAATAAAACGCGAGCGAGAGAAAGAGGAGTGGGGAGGGGGGGGGGGGGGTGGTTAACTATGAAATTGGCTCCTTTGATTGGAACTTAAAATGGAATTATTGTCCCCCTTTCAAGGCGGGAGTCGCCTCACGGAAGCCAAAAGAAGAAAAGAAAAAATCAACCCCCCCCCCAAATGGAATGATTAGCCAGGCGGCCTTCAGTAGGGCTGGGCTAATGTAACGGCCTAAAAGACAGAGAGTGTGAAAGGGGGATAAGTGTGTCTCTATGCTATGTGGATGTTCAGTGGCTTTAGGAGAGGGGGGACAAGGGCCGCCGAGCACTCTGCCATTGTGACCCTGACTCTGGATGACTTACGGCAGACACGCCGGGAAATGGCTGTAAATGGGCCTCTAATGGACAACTAGGAGAGATAATGGGACCTGGAGATGACTTACTCCCCCTCGGTCCTTAATGTGAGACACAGTGTGGAGAGAAACCAAGAAGGGGGACGGGGCGGGGGGGGTTAATCAACCAGACATAAATCTGTGCCGTGGGCCACGCCCGACCACCCTCGCCGTAACCCACGGTTACCCTCCCCTCGTAAGTCCGACCGGCTAGCCCGCAGCGTCAGCCGTTCGACGAGGCTAGCCGAGAGCGCTCTGCTGCAACGTGTTCCTCACAGACGTCTATGTGTTATCCAGACGACGCTGCGCAGCCAGTTATTCCACACACACTTAGTCTGTCCGGAGACAGAAAGGTGCCTCCCGTTTCACTCCACACACACTTACGAATCCGTCCTTTGGGAAAAGCCTTATCCTGTCATAACACCGTCCGTCCTGTCTGTAAGCACGGATAGCGCTGGCGTGGCAACAGAGCCTCGGTGTTAACAGCGTGCCAGGCGATAGCCACGGCCCCCTAACGAGGGGGTGCGGATAAGGCCCTGCTACTCCCAACTGCCTTGTCCTCCTCCTCCTTCCTGTCCTCCTCCTTCCTGCCGCCCTGCCTCGTGGGGGTACAAAATCCAGAGTCCAGGGGGAACTCTGGGCGTGTGAGGAGGGAGCGTGCCCCTCCAGTTGCTCCCTCCGGTCCCGACCCCCCCTCCTCCTCCTCCTCCCCCTCCCTCTATTCCCCCTCTCACTTCTCTCCTCTCGCCCCTCTTGACCTACAGTGTGTCTCTCCGTTCCTCCGGCTTCCCCTGTCACGGCCGCTCCCTCTTCTCTCTCCCTCACCCCTGCAGATTGTAATCTGCGGCTGTCAGCCACCCAGTAATTGAAACTGACTTGATGAATCACTTAATTACCTGTAATGGCTGATTGGAGGGGAGCTGAGTAACCGCGATAACGGGAGACGGGGAGGTCTGCGCCAGGAGCGTCACTCCTGGAAGGCCAAGTTGTTTTTTTTCTGTTGTTGTTGTTGTGGTGGGGGTTGTTGTTGTTGTAGTTCTGTGGCAGGGCGGTTTGTAGTTCTGTGGCAGGGCGGTTTGTTTTTGTCATTAACGAGCCGCCACAACCAAGATGGCATGTACAGTAGGATGTGTACTTTATGGTTTGGAAAGCTTATTTTGTTTTTATTCCCCGCTAACACGGCCGGTCTTCCATTTGCTGTTCCACGACAAAGACCAGGGGGAAGGACTTAACGAGCCACGGATCAGATAGAAGTGCTGTGTCCTGCAGAGAGGGGAGGAAACAGGGAGTAGAGATAGAGAGGGAGAGGGAGAGAGAA
>JAPMUY010009208.1:55000-57500 GCA_026901105.3 Galaxias olidus
CCGATGGACGGAGTCCTTAGAGGATGCGCCCGCGAAACAAACACCGCCGCCGCCCCCGGATCCCCGTTCTGGAGGATGGTTATTATATTACTTTTTTTTCTTTATTGTGCTTCGTCAATATTGCCACCGCAGCAATCAGGGCACCAATTCAGCATTAGCCATGCATGAGCTGAGAGGGGAGTGAAAAGACATCGGGTCCCCCCCAAACCCTCTCCTCCCTCTCTCCTCCTCCTCTCCTACTCTCCTTTCCTTGCACGCTCCCTCTCTCCCACGGCTTATAGCCGACTCAACGTTATTGCGCGACATTAGCTAAGCCCCAAAGGGCTTCTATTCTGTCTTAAACGACATCCGGCTATTGTCGTCTGTGCCCGAGGACGGGGGGAAGGAAGGAGAACAGAGGGCCCTTTGAAGACTATGCCGCGTCAGAGCCTCCACAGTGCCTTCTGAAGGCTGCCTTTCTCTCAGAGCCTCCACAGTGCCTTCTGAAGGCTGCCTTTCTCTCTGAGCCTCCACAGCGCCTTCTGAAGGCTGCCTTTCTCTCTGAGCCTCCACAGCGCCTTCTGAAGGTTGCCTTTCTCTCAGAGCTTCCCCAGCGCCTTCTGAAGGCTGCCTTTCTCTCTGAGCCTCCACAGTGCCTTCTGAAGGCTGCCTTTCTCTCAGAGCCTCCACAGTGCCTTCTGAAGGTTGCCTTTCTCTCAGAGCCTCCACAGCGCCTTCTGAAGGCTGCCTTTCTCTCTGAGCCTCCACAGTGCCTTCTGAAGGCTGCCTTTCTCTCTGAGCCTCCACAGCGCCTTCTGAAGGCTGCCTTTCTCTCAGAGCTTCCCCAGTGCCTTCTGAAGGCTGCCTTTCTCTCAGAGCCTCCACAGCGCCTTCTGAAGGCTGCCTTTCTCTCAGAGCTTCCCCAGTGCCTTCTGAAGGCTGCCTTTCTCTCAGAGCTTCCCCAGTGCCTTCTGAAGGCTGCCTTTCTCTCAGGCAGTCGCAGTGGGTTGACAAAGAGACGACTGTTGTGTTTGGGGGACAGCTTGTTACCGGTTGGTAAACAGTATTTTCCCGGCCCCCAAAAATTCACATTTCCCACTCCGTTCTAGTATTACTATGTATTTGTTTCCCTTCTCCTTTATTGAAAATCCCTCCGTGGCCGCTAGTGCAAACAGGAACAGGAACAGGAGTCCTCGGAGAGTCATCTTTCCCTTAAGTGTCTGAGCGCGTGTTTCATTTTCGTGTCCGGCTCAAGCGGAGCGTCGCGGCTAATGGCGGCCGGTTGGTCGGTGTGTACCCCCGCGTTATGACAATTTGATGTGTGTTTCTCATTCCCCTCTGAAAGTGCCCCGCTGCCATGTGCACTGATTAGATCCCAGCCCGCTGCAGCATTCCCCTGACAGAAGATAAGCAAAGAGATGAACCGAGTTTATTGCGGGGGAGAGGGTGCGTTTATGTGTGTGTAGGACGAACGCGCGCTTGGAGAACGTGTCCTCACGTCGCCATGGCGTTGTTATAATGCTGAATAATGTAACGCTTTTGAATATGGTAATGTGCAAAACAGGTTGGTTCATTTTTCTTGGTATATTGTAATAGGATCTAACCTTTGGGACTGTATACCCATATTGATTACCCAATGATGCCACATAAATAACTGGACTGAACGTTTAAAGCTTTTTCACCATCATTCACTAGTGATTCCTCTAAAATGTATATATCTGTACAAACGTTTGTGATTTGTCCCTGTCTCTCAACCTCTCTCTTTCTCTCTCTCTCTCTCTCTCTGTCTCTCTCGCTCTCTGTCTCTCTCTCTGTCTCTCTCTCTGTCTCTCTCTCTCTCTCTCTCTCTCTCTCTGACCCCCTTTCAGGGCCATGGGGAACCTGCAGCAGTCCCTGGTGTGCCTGGAGAAGAGGCTGGTGGTGGCCCACGAGCTGGGCGAGTGCGGCAGCAAGGCGCAGGCCTACGGCGAGCTGGGCGCCCTCCACAGCCAGCTGGGCAACTACGAGCAGGCCATCTCCTGCCTGGAGCGGCAGCTGGGCATCGCCCGCGACACCCACGACCGCCCGCTGGAGGGCGACGCCTCGTGCGGCCTGGGCGCCGTCTACCAGTCCATGGGCGAGTACGAGACGGCGCTGCGCTGCCACCAGAGCGACCTGGAGATCGCCGAGGAGACGGGCAGCCCTGGGCGGCAGGGCCGCGCCTACGGCAACCTGGGCCTCACCTACGAGTCGCTGGGCAACTACGAGCGCGCCGTGGTGTTCCAGGAGCAGCACCTGAGCGTGGCGGCGCAGACCAACGACCTGGTGGCCAAGACGCTGGCCTACAGCAGCCTGGGGAGGACACACCACGCGCTGCAGAACTACTCGCAGGCCGTGATGTACCTACAGGAAGGTGAGAGTGGGAGCGGCAGAGGGAGGGGGGGTGGTGTGGGTGGAAGAGGGAGGGAGGGAGGAGGGAGGGAGGAGGGAGGGAGGGAAAGGGAGGTGTGGGAGAGAGGGAAGGATTTGGGAGAGCAAGCTT
>JAPMUY010009208.1:65000-80653 GCA_026901105.3 Galaxias olidus
GGGTTCTGGTGTCTGAGAAATAAAAGGTTTTCTCCAGCTCCACCTCTTCCCACTCAAACAGGGTGAACGATGCCCCGGAGGAGACTTCTGATGAGTAGTATCAGGGGGTCCCTGCACGCCAAACCCAGCGCGCCTCGTCTCATTTTGACACACACCTGACAGAGTATGAACAAGTCAGATGGAAGTCGTTTCCCTGAGCCGTGTGTGAATCCGGTAGTGTGATCTTACATTACCACGAGGACGTCTGTTTCGGACAGATCCTCTCTGAGCTCCACACAGCCAGCACCCCCAGCCAATGTACCGGCCAGTTAGCTAGCCAGGAACTCAGGAAGCTAAACTATTAGCCTGACAACCGGCCCGCCTGTCAATATGCCAGCCAGTCAAGTCAGTCATCCAGCGGTCACTTAGCCAGCTAGCCACGTCATCCAGTCGGCCAGACAGTCAGCCAGTCAGTCAGTCAGTCAGCCAGTCAGCCAGCCAGCCAGGCAGGAAGGTCGTTGCGGACGTAGCACTTTTGGGATTGTTTTCTTTTAATCTGTGGCGGCTGGGGTCAAGCCAGAGGCGAGGCGCTGTGAGAAATGAGTTCCACTCTTCGAGGGATGTCTTGTGGGCCCCCTAAAGATTGAACTAGCTGGCTGCAGCAATCAGGCCTGCAGCCCTATCAGCACAATCAGCCAGGGAGCAGCAGCAGCAGCAGCAGCAGCAGCTTGCCACCAGCACTAACGCAGCGCTCCCTTTCCCATGTCTATGACACACTTTTCCTTATGACCTTGGGATACACCTGGCTAGAGCACACACACACACACACACACACACACACAGCCGTAGCTGCACACATGCACAGTCTGCATTCGTACTCTGTATATGTCCTCAAACACTTGATAGAATCATCCATCTCCCCCATGCTTTCAGAAAACCCCACCTCTCAGCGCTCTCCAAAGTGTACGGCCTGTCGACCGCTATCTACACAGAGGATCGTCCGATTCCTTATTCAGCCTATGTTTACTGAGAGTGCTGTGTGCTTTACTGCATGCATTACTTCGCTCCTAAATCATTCATGGTGTCATCCTAACATTTTAAAGGGCATTAGCACTGGCCCTGTTGGTCCCTAATTCAGACACATTGTGGCTGAAAGTGAACAGTTTTCCATACTGTCTCTTTGAATGACCAGTGTGCTATTGAGAGTAACGCCCCAGGGACAAACATTGATTTAGTTTTTATTTCACCGTATATGTGTAAAGTTATCTGTCGTGTTGTTTGTGATGAGGCAGTTTTGAGCACCATGTCTTGTCTGTCTGGCTTGGCCTCTGTGAGACTAGGAGTGAAAGGCAAGCCATACCCCCCCCACACACACGCACACACACACACACACCACCACCGCCATCTCAAAAGGCTGCCAGTCGGCCAGCTGAGGAGGAGGAGGATGTATGGGAAATCAATAGCAAAGCCCCATGAATCAGCAGTCCTGGGCCGGGGGTGGGGGCTATAGGCCAGGGCGCAGCAGGAACACAGCACACGTAAACACACACGCGTACACACACACACACACACACACACACACACACACACACACACACACACAGAGACACACCAACGCACACATCCTGACTCAAGCTATCTGTCTGCCACGTAGATAAATAAAACGAGCATCAGTCTCCCTTCTGCTCTTTTTCATTTCTTTGGGCTGCCCGTCCATCGGCTCCATTACCTTACCCCCCCACGCCCCCGCCCCTATCCGAGTGTCTAGCCCCCAGGAACAGCAGTATGTTAGTCTAGACACAGACCCTGTGAAATGAGGTTAACATTTGCTATTTCCCCCGGACACGGTCGGTGTGAGCTGGCCAGACGCTGTGGAGAACACTCAGTGCCCTTTATCTGGTCCAGTTAAACAAGAGGAGAGGCTAGTGGTGCTGAATATCAGAGTTATGGTGAGCTCACCCTTTCTCTTGGCCGGAGAGAGACAGGCAGGGGCGGTGGGCGGCTGAAAAGCTGGTTGGTGGAATCAGTGAGGAGGGCTGCTACCATCTAGTGGCGGATGTTTGAATTGCACTCCTCCTCCTGGTCGAAGAACTTTTGTGTTACAAACCAATGTGCTTCCCTCTCTGTCAAAAACGCTCCTGTTTTAGCTTTAAGATCAATGTCAATGATTATGGTTTGACAGAACCTAGGCAATGTTGGTCCAAAACCAGCACTCCTGTTCTGAAAGGCCTGCTAAACACAAGCCAAAGATCAGCGGTTCACAGCTAGCATTCCCCAAATGTTTGTTTTTGTATTGTTTCCTATGCCGAGCTATCAGTCTGAATGCGAGAGTTATTTTAAATTTGTGCCTGTGGCTTTTGTGTTCTTGTAGCTGTACCGGGCGTCCGCTCTGTTTGAGACCATCCGCCACGAGGCTCAGCACAGCACCGACTACAAGCTCTCTCTGTTCGACCTGCAGACCTCCTCCTACCAGGCTCTCCAGAGGGTCCTCGTCAGCCTCGGTACGTCCCTTAATCGCCTCACTCTGTGCCACGTGCCAATAAGAAGGGCTAATTTTATGAAACGGCGCTCCGATTGGGTGGTTGCGGCAAATTGGAATCCAATCTAATCAACGACGATTTTATGGAGCGGTAGTGTTCAATTGAGTGTAGTCTTTTGTAATGTGAAAAACGCCACCCGCAGTTATTAAATCCATTTCCTGTTAATAAATTCCTATGATGATTAATTTGTGCACAGTTAATTGTGTAACTTTTTGCTCTTAGTCCTGCCTTTTCTATGAACAAAACTGTGTCTATAATTTTTTCTCTGTTTGTTTGTTTCCCCATTCCTCTGCGCTCTGTTTTACAAAACATCCCAAACCCTGCTTGACCTCTGACCTCTCGACCCCTCGCAGGTCACCACGACGAGGCGCTGGCGGTGGCGGAGCGTGGCCGGACACGGGCCTTCGCCGACCTGTTGGTGGAGCGGCAGACGGGCCAGCAGGACACGGACCCTTACACCCCCGTGACGGTGGAGCACATCCTGGACACGGTCAACAGCCAGAGGGCCCTGGTGCTCTACTTCTCCATGGCGGCCGGATACCTCTACAGCTGGCTGCTGGCTCCGGGAGCAGGTAGGCAGGCAGGCCGCTGAAGGAGCGACCCACGGGGGGGGGTTTAGGGGGACCTGGGGCAGGGTAGACCACGCGTCGTGGGTCCCTGACTCACTCTTCTCTGGGGCGTCACAGCCACCTCTGTCTGAATGACGGGAATAGATTCCTTAGTGGCTAGCGGCAAGCGTGAATTAGAGCCTTTTAAAAAAAACACACCAGTCTGACAATTGGAATCGATTTTTTTTTTTTTTTTTTACCAATCCACATAATCCACTGAACCGTTAATGGCGGAGGCAGAAAACTGGGATGGCTCGAGCTCTGGCAAAAACAACATTTATTTAAAGAAGCAATCTCGCTGGTATTGTTTGAAGTGTTCCACAGCCACAGGAGCGTTGCTGCAAGACTGTGGCAGGGATCGTTCAAAAATACTCTCCGTATTCTGTTATTCCATCTTCTCTCTAACGAGGTTCAGACCGAGACTTGGTGATTATCTTCCTGCTTGTGTTTTTACTCGGAGCCCTGGAGGCCCCCTTGGGGCTGTGTTGTCGGTGAGAGAGGGAGCGAGCGGTGTGAAAGACAGCTTTGACACCATGCGGTGCTGCCACCTGCGACTCCTCCGTCGGCCGAACCCCCACCCCCACCCCCCCCACCCCACCCTCCTCCTAGAAACCCTGCCTCGCCTCTCACCGGCCAGTGAACCAATGCTGACAGAGCTTGACAGCACCCAAGAAGTCCCCCTCAAAGACGGATTGGGTCTTCTCGCTCTTTCCCAACACTCTCTCTCTCTTTCTTTGTCTGTTTCTTTTTGGTCTGTCTGCCCATCTCCTTTCATCTCCCTCTCTTTCAACATGTGTGCATACACACACACACACACACACACACACACACACACACACTCACACACACACATGGACACAAACAAACCCACTGTATGATTGTTAGACTGGCGGTGCCCTGTGCCGTGTGGCTCCGCCCGTCTCACCAAAGAGAATGGGAGAAGAAGTCCTGACATTTCAGACCGGCTGCCATGGCGATGATGGTTCCGCTTCCTATCTGGTCGAGTGTGAGGAGTGAGGGGAGAGCCGCGACACACACACACACACACACACACACACATACACACATACACACACACACACACACAC
This sequence comes from Galaxias olidus, assembly GCA_026901105.3. Lineage (NCBI taxonomy): Eukaryota > Metazoa > Chordata > Actinopteri > Galaxiiformes > Galaxiidae > Galaxias > Galaxias olidus. The sequence continues at coordinate 69,216 of JAPMUY010009208.1, forward strand.
ACACACACACACACACACACACACACACACACACCACCACTACTATGGGTCTTGATCAGTCCCCCAGATCCGGCCTCCCCTCCTGGGCAGCCAGCTGACTGACCCGGGGCCTTAGTCATATGGAGGGGAGAATGTCAGCATGGAGGAAGGGACTGGGGGCTTCAAAGAGCTGCGCCCCCCACCCCCGCGGGCAGAAAGGGAGTCACTAGTGATCACACAATCACAATCAGAATCTGATGTCTTGCCAAGTAGGCTAACACATAGTCTCGCTGGCGTCCCCCGGTACACTGCTGGCATGGACCCAGGACCTGCTGCCGTCACAGGGGCTTAGTCAGTAAAGAGCTCCACTGACTGGTCTGGGATCTGTGTTCTGTCAATTCTGTATGCTCACCCGGCATTACCCTCTCACACACACACACACACACACACACACACACACACACACACACACACACACACACACACACACACACACACACACACACAGAGACAGGTACCCATACAAATTCACACACACACACACACACACACACACACACACACACACACACACACATGCTCAGGCTCATTTACAGTCATTGAAACACAAAGCCACACAGGGACTGATGTGCACACTCGCACACACACACACACACACACACACACACACACACACACACACACACACACACACACACACACTACATCACACTACACTCCACTACATTACACACTATATCTACCCAAACTGTGGTCGGCGCTCTGGAGGCAGAGAGCAGATGGCCGAGACAGCCCACTCTTATCTTTTATTGAACATTATTTGTTTTATTCATTTTTGCTCTGCAGATGCGCCGCTTGGTGCGGCACGCAGCTTTCAATAGAAAATGAGCCCATCTGCTCGCTGGCAGAGGCGTGGTGTGAGATGTGTCGATGGAAAACCAGGCTACATGGCTTTTAATATTACAGCCTCGTGTCTTGTATCGCTGCGCAACATTTAATATACAAGTATACTTCTTCTCTGTCTGTCTATCTCTCTCTCTTTCTCTCTCTTTTTCTCCCTCCCTCCCTCCCTTCCTTTTTCTCTCTCCCATTGCCGCCCCCCTTCCCCCTCTCTCTCTCTCTCTCTCTCTCTCTCTCTCTCTCTCTCTCTCTCTCTCTCTCTCTCTCTCTCTCTCTCTCTCTCTCTCTCTCTCTCTCTCTCTCTCTCTCTCTATTTCTTCCCATCTTTTCCTTCTTTCCAGGTATCCTGAAGTTCCACGAGGTGTACCTGGGCGAGGGCGTGTCGGACGCGGGGCCGGAGTTCCAGGAGGGCGGCGGAGTGGGAGGAGGAGGAGGAGGAGGAGGAGGAGGGGTGGTGTGCGGCTCGTCCCTGGAGCAGCACATTGCCAGCGCCCGCGAGGCCCTGGGGGTGGAGTCGTACTACAGCAGGTCGGCACCTCCCTCGCACCACCACACAGGTCAAAGGTCGGGTGGTCGAGTGGGTTTGATTCGATCGGCATGGCGCAGTAGTTAAAACAGCCGATCCACGTACAATAAGTTGTCAGACTTCCTATTCAGCTGATGCTTTTACGAATGAAATCTAGGGACTCGGCATGAAAGAGGTCGGTGTTTTCTGTCCGCCGTGTGTTTTCTGGGAGTCTTTCTGCCCTGTTGGGTCCTGAGTGGGAGTAACTCGGCTCAACACCTCCTACCCTGCCCCCCTCCCAGGACCGGCCAGACGGAGGAATGGCCCTCCACACTCACTCAGCAGACACCCAGAGACACAGCCTGGGAAACCCCAGGGAACCGGCCGACGAGAGAGGAAAGGGAGGGGGGGGAGAGGGGGGAGAGAGAGAGAGGGGTGGGGGATGGGGCTGGAGAGAGAGAGAGAGAGAGAGAGAGAGAGAGAGAGATAGAGAGAGAGAAATAGAAAGAAGGAGAGTTGTATGTGTGTGTGTGTGTGTGTGTGTGTGTAAATCAATACAGTGAGAAGCTGGGAGGGGGGGGGGGGGGGGTGTTGGAGCTCCACTCCCCACAGTGTGCCAACAGAGACCCGAGGAGAGACCCACTGTGGACCGAGACACAGACAGAGGACTATCCACAGTATTTTTTGCACCCCCCCACTCCCCCCACGGGCGGCCACACACACACACACGCACGCACGCACGCACGCACACACACACACTCTCCAACCACTTACCGTCCTGTTCGATTTCACTGCCGGAGATTGAGCGACAGAGAGGGAGCGTTTGGAATCGAACGGAGGGTGGATGGACGGAAAGGGAGGGGGAGTGGGAAAGGGAGGGGGATCTGTGAGAAAGAAGGAAAAACAATGGAGGAAACGGTCTGCGCTCGTGGACTGTACAGTTCCCGCGGCGCTCCGAGAGGAACCCGGACGCCGAGGCAGAACCCTCGGAGGGCCGAGGTAGAGATTAGCCAACGGATCAGAAGAAGAAGCAGCAGAAGGGGGTGTGGGGGCGAACTGGTGGAAATAATTCTTGCAGAGGTGGAGGACAGTTTCCCAGGCTTGCGCATGTACTGGGGGGAGCTGGGAAAGACGAGGGGGGGCACCAGGGGCATGAAGAAGGTGGGGCTGTAGACAGAGATATGGAGGGAGGGTAATGGAGAGAGGGAGAGGAGGGCACGGGGTGGTGGAGGAGCACACTCCCCGCTGGCTGGCTGGCTGGCTGGATAGATAGATAGATGGATCAGCGGCGGCAGCAGCAGCATTTGAATGAGAGGATTTAAACTCCCATCGCCTGTCAGGTTCCCGGGCCAGGCCTGGGAAGTAGGCCGACGGGGGTTCTCCTGTGTGTGTGTGCGTGTGTGTGTGTGTGTGTGTGTGTGTGTGTGTGTGTGTGTGTGTGTGTGTGTGTGTGTGTGTGAGAGTGTGCAGTTGGACTCTACATGTCAAGACCCACAGTTATAAGCTGCTTTTGTATTTAAACTGAATTTCTTTTTTTCTCTCTCTCTCTCTCTCTCTCTCTCTCTCTCTCTCTCTCCACTGCTATCCTCCATTCTCTCTGTGTGTATCCCCCCCCCACCCCGTCTCTCCTCCCACCTCCTCATCTCACCCCTTTCTCTTCTCTCTCCTCTCTCTTTCTCTCCCTCACCTCTCTCTTTCTCTCTCCCCCACTTCCTCTCTGTCCCTTTGTTCTCTCTCTCTTTCCCCCCACCTCCTCACATCTCCCATGTCTTCTCTCTCTTCTCTCCCTCCCTCCCTCTCTCTCCCTCCCCCCTCCTCAGGGGCTGCTCTAACAGTGAGACGGAGAGCGAGGCGGGCGACCTGTTGGACCAGCAGTTTGAGGAGCTCAACAACAAGCTGAACTCTGTCACCGACCCCACGGGCTTCCTCCGCATGGTGTCCCGGAACAACCTCTTCAACAGGTCAGACCCCCGACCCCCCCAGACACACACACACACACACACACACACCGTGGCGCTCCGTCACACTCCCAGGAGGCCGTCACGCAACGTAAGGCAAGGCAGGGTAGCGTCAGGTAGCAGCTATGAAAAGAGCCCGGAGGTGAAACGTTCAAAGTGACTCCCCGGCGCGGCGCGGAAATGGCCTTTCCTTATCGTGGGCTCGGAACAGAAGTTGAGGTGCCAGCCGAAAGCCCGCGCGTGGTCGTTTACGCACCCGAGTGGGACTTTGTCGAAGTGCAAATGCCGACAAAGGTCGCCGACAACCTTGTACCTTCCACCCGCTCACACAACGACAAATAGAATCCGCGCGGTCGGGACAGATTGGCCGGTAACTATTGAAAGTCTGCTCGTCCTGCTTCGTGGATCGATAAGAGTATTTCAATCGAGCTTATTTAAGTGGCTGAGGAGCGAGCCGATCTGCTGTTCAAAAGCCCTATTGTGTGCTTGTGAGTCTGCGTGTGTACGTGCCTGGGAGCTTGTGTTTTGCGCACCGGGTGTCCGTACACAAGAGTGTCTTTACTCACTCACGCTTGCGTTGCTTTAGGTTGATGATAGCGTACAGTTTGGGCGTTTGACTCGGAGGATCTCATCATCGTACGCACGAGTAGCACTTAATCACCATGCCGGTCGGCTTTACATCGCGCCTATGTGCAATGCTGAGAGGGTGTGTATACATGTGTGTTTAGGTGAGCTGTGTGTGTGTGTGTGTGTGTGTGTGTGTGTGTGTGTTAGAAAGAGAGAGAGGGAGGAACAGAGAGAGAGAGAGAGAGATATTTCTCTTTTCTTGTCTCCGGTCGAGCTGTTCTTTAATGAGAGGGTAATTCCAACTGTAATTGAGTCTCGCTGCTCATTAAGCCTTCTTAATGGGCTGCCGGTAATAATCCCCCCCACCCCCCCCACCCCCCCTAAATAAAAAGAAGCGCTCCCAGTGATGAAGCCGCTGTCTCTTAAGAGGCTCTCGTCAGTCTGGCGGAACGTGAGGGGAGAAGACGGAGCCGGGCTCATTGTCATTCCCAGTCACACGTCTGGTTGATATTAAGATTAAGAAAATAGATCTGAGAGGCTTTTCTTTCCTTTTCATTTTGCTCTAAACCCCCCCACACACACGCATTGGCTTTCCCGAAAGTAAGTAGCCTCCGCTGTGCGAGGGTAGCACTATAAGGGCGCTGAAGACAGTATGCCCTTGGTGTGAAATGGTAATTTAAAGAAATGGAAAGTCAACACAGAAGGTGAAATAGGTGTTGGGGGGAAGGGGGAGGGGGGGGGGTAATTAAAGTACACCAACATAAGGAGCAGGACAACTTTGGAAGTGGATTCTTTGTTTGAAGACGAGGACGTGTTTTTGCTTGCGTGGCGTGTGATGCTGTGGGGTCCGGTCAGCCACTCCCCTCCATAATGAAGGAGACCTAATTCAGCCACTCCCCTCCATAATGAAGGAGACCTAATTCACCCACTCCCCTCCATAATGAAGGAGACCTAATTCAGCCACTCGACCCCACGCGGAACTATTGGGATTCGCTAATAGCTTTTTCAAAGTCACCTCTTCTTAAAGTTCCAACGATTGCTTAGCGAACTCAACCGAGGGCTCCTCACTCACGTCTGGACCGCCTCATTCCTCAGACCAATATCCATTTTAGGGAGAAAGTAAAGTAACGTGAGGTCATTTTCAGCAAAGGTTGAATGGATCCTTGGTTTACGAGGCTGTGCCACTTTCACCGACACAAGTTGCCGTGGCGGTTGCCATGGTACCGCTGCGTTGTAAATCTGCAGACTAAACCACCAGCCGGACCTGAAGGAGCTCGGAGGAACATGGGAAGCCCTTTAACGACGCGTTGCTGCTGGAGCGAACATGGCCGCCCGCTGTCCCCGCCCCTTCCTGCCGCCAACGGGCACGTCGTTCCGCCATCTTCCCGGCGACCCGGCCAGACACGCGGATGGATGGTGCCGACTCTTAACCTTCTGACCTCTCCCATGTCCGCTCTCTCCTCCTCCCCGTAATCCCCTCTCCACACTCCACACAGGGGCCACGTTCTCCTCTCTTTGTCCGCGTGGTCTCCACTCCGAACCCCTGCTACCCCCCTTCCTGCTGTCGAGCTGACAAACGTCTGTTTGCTTTCCCATGGAGGGCCGTGCCAGGGCCTGTGACGGAGTGAGAGGGAGAGGGGGAGAGACAGAACCGGAGGGAAACAACGCGAGAGGGAGGGGGAGAGGGAGGGAGAGAGAGAAAGAGAGAGGGAACGAGAGAATAAGCGAGAGAGAGAGAGAGAGTGAGAGAGAGAGAACGAGAGAGGGAGAGAGAGAGAGAGAGAAAGAGTAAGGGGGAGGAAACCACAAGGGCTCCAAGGCTGCCAGGGGCGTCTCGGTAACCAGCAGGCCAAGATAGAGGGGGGTGGTGCTGGGACCGGAGCCTGAAGGAACCCCCGGCTGCTAGAGCAGATGGATAGCACTGTGTATACTATATATGTATATATACATATATACTATATATATATGCACCACAGAGCCTGGGTCTGCCTGGGTGTGAACCGAGTAGATGGCTTGTTGGTTCTTCGCCCCAGGGTCGCCATCAGCCCAGCTCTGTCTCAGCGTGCCGCAGCTGGGAGCTGGGAGCTGTCAGTCACCCGGTCGCGGTAGGGGCGCTATTATTAGACGGACAGCGGTGGCGCTGTTTGTGACGGGGATGGGACGGTGCTAGGCTGAGCTCTCTTGTTCTGGTTTCGGCACGCCCTGGGCACTGAACAGCGCAGCATGGCTTTATCCATCGACACGTGTTAATAACATGGGATTTATTTAGTAGTGTGGTTTGAAATGGGAGAGATAGAGACGTGAAGTGGTTTGTGTGATTGATGTTCAGTTCATTTGCCTGTAGAGAGATCGTCCACCAGGAGTGTGTCTCTGGTCTCGGCCTTTGGGTTCGTGTCAGGTTACAGGAAGTCGCGGGGTGAAGTGGAGGTCGCCGGGGAAAGATGAGTTTAAGTGTCACTCCTTCCTGTTACTTTCCGTCTCCAGCCGCTCCTGCAGGGATCCTCTCAGGTCGGGAAGCCTCACGCCACTCCTCCGCTCCACAGCTCCACAGTGACATCTAGTGGCCACAACGGGAAAAACACGTTATTCAACTTCAAGAAATAACAGTTTATTTCTCTATCGATTTCAGATAGTAGTTCTGGTCAAAGGCAGCGCACGTTGTCCTTCAATCTTCCTCTGTCAGCTCTAACCGACACAGTCCTGTTTTCATCTGTCTGGCACCCAAGGATAGGCTTTTATCAAGCGAGAGAATGGAGGATACTCTTTTGACCCACTTTGAAGATAATGAACAGTATTACCGTAAGGACCTTAAGGGTATCCTTGACCAGCACCTACTGCTGCTCAGTGTGGATCCTCTCAGTTCTCTGCTGCAGTCTGTTACCATTAGTACTCTGCCCACGCAGTGGGGGGTGTGTGTGTGTGTGTGGGGGGGTGGGGGGTGGAGGGGGCTCTGAGTCTGCATCTCATCACAGAACTTCTCTGATGCAGCACTGTACAGCTGTCTGCCTATACAGATAGGCAGTGTGGTATAGCAGCACGTTCGCCAGCACTTCTAGGTGTGGGAAGCCTTACGCCCTGAGAGAACTGTTTCTTTTTAAGTGTGCGTACGTTTAAAGTGGCGTATTATTTGGTAGTTCTCTGAAAACTGAAACTTACATCCAGAGGTCGTCTGTTTTAATCTAACCTACGGTCTCTCTGCCCAGAGCCTTGACTGACGGTCTTGTTCTTGTGTTTCGTCTCCAGGAGCTGCCAGAGTATGACCAGCCTGTTCAGCAACACCATGTCCCCGGCCAAAGACGGCTGCTCCTCCCTGACGCGGCGCTCCGGTAACCTGGGCAAACCTCCGCTCCGTGCCCTCTACGACCTGCTCATCGCCCCTATGGAGGGGGTCAGTACAGTCTCTCTCTGTGTGTGTGTGTGTGTGTGTGTGTGTGTGTGTGTGTGTGTGTGTGTGTGTGTGTGGTCAGGGTGTCCCAAGTGTGTTGTGATGTTAATTATTGTCATAGCAAATCTACTTAAAGTGTATAATTGTGCGAGTAGCATGGTGTGTGGTGGAGGGGAGGTTATCAGAGATTCAGTATGAGACATAGTACGCGTTTACGACGTATGAATATGGACATGTACAGTTGTTGAAATGTTGTACGTGATTAACCCGCTTCTAACACCCCCATGTCCCCCTCGCGGTGCCCAGGGTCTGATGCACTCCAGTGGGCCGGTGGGGCGCCACAGGCAGCTGGTGATGGTTCTCGAAGGGGAGCTCTACCTGATCCCCTTCGCTCTGCTCAAGGGCAGCTCGTCCAACGAGTACCTGTACGAACGCTTCAGCCTCATCGCCGTGCCCTCCATCCACGGCCTGGGAGCCAACGCCAAGGTATTCAGTCGCCGGGCGGAGGAGGGGGTCGCCTTTTGTGACCTGACCATGTGCCACTTTTGTGTTCCATTTCAGTTAAAACACACTCCTGCTATTTGTCCATGTGATAACACCCCCACTTGTGTTTTCCTCGTGGTTCTATGTTTGGAATGAACAGCGCTTGGTGGTTTTGGGTCTTACACTATTGAGTATGTAATGATTTCTCTCTCTCTCTCTCTCTCTCTCTCTCTCTCTCTCTCTCTCTCTCTCTCTCTCTCTCTCCGTCTCTCTCTCTCTCTCTCTCTGTTTGTTCCCTCGTCAGTCCCACTCGCGGCGGGCGGGCGGCGGCGTCTCCATGGCGGCGGTGGTGGGGAACCCGCGGCTGCCGTCCTCGGTGATGGACCGCTGGCTGTGGGGGCCCATGCCCTCGGCCGAGGAGGAGGCCCTGATGGTGGCCGAGCTGCTGGGCTGCCAGCCCCTGGCCTCCACCGCCGCCACCAAGGAGCGGGTGATGAGCGCCCTCACGCAGGCCGAGTGCGCCCACTTCGCCACCCACATCTCCTGGAAGCTGGCCGCCCTGGTGCTCACCCCCAACCCGGAGGGGGTGCCGGGCGCGGCGGGGGCCGGGGTGGGCTCCGCGGGGAGAGGGGGGGCCGGTGGCCAGGGCAGGCGAGGGAGCGGAGGGGGCCGGGGCAGGAAGGGGTCCCTGGGGAGCAGCTACACCATCCCCGAGAGCCTCCACCTGCAGGACGACGGTAGCGACGTGGAGAGCATCTGCGACAGCCCACCCCTGCAGGAGTTCCTGCTGACGGCCGCGGACATCCTGGACCTCAGGCTGCCCGTCAAACTGGTGGTGCTGGGGTGAGTCGGTCCGGAGAGGATCGGGGTGGGGGTGGGGGACGTAGGTTGGCTTTGGAGCCTCTTAGCTGGAGCTCTTTGGTGGAACGGAAACAGGGACTGAATTGTGAGGAAATGTCCGTAATCCTTTGTTTGTACAGCAGCCTGCCAAGGTTGTTGTAATGTCATGCTTCTGTCAGATAAAAGAAAGGATTATTTGTGAAATTAAGCTAAACTGTGTTTTTTTTTTCCAGATGGAATACAATGTATTCTTTGTTTTGAATTACAAAATGTGTTTTTTGTGAGTTTTAAAGGTCTTGGGGGAAGGGGGATAGTTAAATCCATTGTAGGACCATGTAGTTACTGAAGAGACGTTGAGAAATGTAGAAAGTGAAGGTCACGCTTCATGTTTTATTCTTCTTCATGTTTCCTCTTTGTACTGGCCTTAACCCAAGCCCCTTCTGTCGCCCCCTGCAGGTCGTACCAGGAGTCCAGCAGCAAGGTGACGGCGGACGGCGTGGTTGGTCTGACCAGGGCCTTCCTGGCGGCGGGGGCCCAGTGCGTGCTGGTGTCCCTGTGGCCGGTGCCCGTGGCCGCCTCCAAGGTCTTCGTCCACGCCTTCTACACGGCGCTGCTCAACGGCACCAAGGCCAGCGCCGCCTTAGCCGACGCCATGAAGACGGTGCAGAGCAGCAAGCAGTACTCACACCCTTCCAACTGGGCAGGTCAGCCATTTTGACTTTCGTAAAAGCCTTTGTGGATCAGTGCAATAAATGTTTATTAATGCTCCTTTTATTCGTACTTGATGAATCTATGTTGTATGATGACGTGATGAACTCCAATTCTAAAGTTATCCAGCTGACACATAGTCTTTCCAAAAATGTCAAACTTACCATTGTTACGTATACACTAAACCTAGTACTAACAATGTTCGAGTAAATCTTGTCCTCAAACCGTTTCTAGGTTCAAACCGTCAATAGCGAAGCAGAACAATTTGGAGGAGGTTTGTTCATCTTTGTTCTCTGGTTTTCTTCCATCGTGCTCCGTCTGTCCAGGCTACATGCTGATTGGTAACGACGTGAAGCTGAACAGCCCCTCGTCCCTGATTGGCCAGGCCCTGGCTGAGATTCCACACACACACACACATACACACACATACACACACACACACATACACACACACACACATACACACACACACACACACACACACACATACACACACACATACACACACACACGCACACTCACTCACACACACACACACACACACATACACACTCACACACACACACACACGCACGCAACATTATACTTAGCATAGCCTTTGCGCATCGATTCTTTTCTGCCTCTCATTCTCAAAACTCCACACAATCAGACAAATGGCCTAAACATTGTACACAGAGGACACAAAGTAAAAAAAGACAAAACATCTTTCCCATTCAACTCTACTTTGTTTTAGACACATGTCTGGGTCTACAGTAGCCGGTCCTGCTCATGTACTGTCTCTTTTCTGCCTCTCACCTGTCGTACCTGTGCCCCCCCACCCCCACCCCCACCTCCCCCCATCCCCCTCCCAGGTTGAGAAGTCCCTGCAGAGGATCCAGAACGGCCAGCGGAACTCCATGTACACCTCCCAGCAGAGCGTGGAGAACAAGGTGGGGGGTGTCCCGGGCTGGCAGGCGCTGCTGACCGCCGTGGGCTTCCGGCTGGACTCGGTGGGCGCCGGGATGCCCTCCGCCGTCTTCTTCCCCACCGCCGACCCTGGGGACCGGCTCCAGCAGTGCAGCACCACCCTCCAGTCTCTCCTGGGTAGGCAGGCAGGCGGAGGAGGGGGGGGGGGAGAAGGAGGAGGAGGAGGAGGAGGAGGAGGAGGAGAAGGGGCCGGGTGGTTAAATGGTCTTAATTACGGCTGGTTCATTAAACGTCAGGGGTTTTCCTACCCAAGAGGCGGGCTCGTGATGTTAACGATAGCAGTCGTAAAAAAATATTCTAATTGTCAGTGTAATTAAGTCATAAACTTTAATTAGCACGGCACACTTGGGTCGCGTTCCCTGGGCACCAGGTCGTGTGCTGGCGTAGCGAGGATTAGCCTTCACTAGAATCTGCTTAGCCAGCCCCCCATTTCAGCCGATTTTCCTAAAGAATATTCAACGTGACATTAATGCAATCATGTACGTTGCGTGAACGTATTGTTAACTAATGCCCAGCCAGGCACGGCGTATCCTCCCCAGGATTACCCGTGCTGACGCCAGTCCCTGCGTGTCCTCCTTCCACCATCACCTGCAGCCAGTGTGTGCCTTCCTCCCGTAATGTATGCTGCTCTGCTAGGCCTGCATATGAATAATGAAGTGCTATCTCTTGATCCCGGCCCCTCAGGTCTGCCGCCGCCGGCTCTCCAGGCCCTCTGCAAACTCATCACGGCCTCCGAGGCAGGAGAGCAGCTCATCAACCGGGTAGGCCGCGCGCACGCGCACACACACACACACACACACACACACACACACACACACACACACACACACACACACACACACACACACACTGTCACACACACACACACACACACACACCCACATACACACACACGTACATACACGTACGTGCAGACACACACGCACGAGAACACACTCATTCTCACACTTGCTAGCACTCTCTTTTGCTCTCTGCTGTCTCCTCTCTCTGTTGCTGTCTCGGTTTCTCTCTGTCTCTCGCTCACAGTCACACTACAGCAATAAAATATAAGCACCCTGTTTACCTGTGCTTTTTCTTCAGTCACTGAAAATAAGTCTGACGTCTTGAGCGTACGACTCTTAAAGTTCTTTCTGGTAGTGAAGCCAGT
>JAPMUY010009212.1:0-17500 GCA_026901105.3 Galaxias olidus
CCTTCTCTCTCCCCCTCCATTCCTTCCCCTGTGCCTCTCTGGTGTGTGGTGGCACGGCCAGTGAGGCCTGCGGCGGGAGCGCCGTGCCAGGACCTGGATTTGGAGCCCGGCTGCTCTCGGTTGAGCTGGATCCAGGCCCCTAAGGGGCATCAGGGGTGGGGGCTGGAGGGTTTGTCGGGTGCAGGGGGAAGGGAAGGGAGGGAGGGAGGGAGGGAGGGAGGGGGTAGAGGCGGGCACGAGAGAGACAGCATTGGAGCAACTCTGGATCACCTTCAAAGAGTTCCAGTCCCAACGGAGAGGCTGGATTCCTCCGTGGAAAGAGAGAGAGAGAGCGAGAGGGAGAGGGAGAGGGAGGGAGAGAGAGAGAGAGAGAGAGAGAGAGAGAGAGAGAGAGAGAGAGAGAACGAGGGAGAGTTAGAAAGTCGTACTGGAGTCAGACAGTGAGGGAGAGAAAGGAGAGCGCAAATAAAATAAAAGGAAGGAGCAGGTTGTCCGTGTCTTTCCTAGAGACAGTCTTCCGTGTACACACTCCCCCATCTTTTGCGGCCGTACAACACACACACACACACACACACACACACACGTTTCCCCCTCTCCCTCCCGCCCTCCCTCCCCCTGTGGCGTGCATGCACTTGCCCTTCATACAGCAGGCAGCGCCGAGATGATCTATCTGTGTGCTGGAGCAGGGAGACATGGGAAATCTGGCCCGCACAAAGGCATCGTTGTGCCTCCCTGGAGCTTCCTTTAGGGGCCAGCGTGCGTGTGCGTGTGTGTGTGTGTGTGTGTGTGTGTGTGTGTGTGAGAGAGAGAGAGAGATGTGAAGGGGGCAAGGATGAGCAAGAGTATGCCTCTCCGGGCCTCCCACCCATCAGAGGCCTCCCTCAACACACACACTACATACATGTACACACAGACACAGACACACACACACACACACACATACACAGGTAAACCTCCAAAATCCAAGGACATTGCACGCTGCACTCTATTTGTGCAGGATTTGGGTTCTGCGGCCTAAATGAGATGCAAGGATATATGTGATTAAGGACTGCTTCTTGATGCATTTTACCCCGTTCAATGATCTAGTCACACTACAAACACACTGCAATGTTTAGTCTCTTTTTCAACGGGGCACAATGTGGACAGTGTGTGTGTGTGTATGCGCGCGTGTGCATCTCTGTGTCTGTAGGTGTGTGTGTGTGTCTGTCTGTCTGTCTGTCTGTCTGTCTGTCTGTCTGTGTCTGTCTGTGTGTGTGTGTGTGTGTGTGTGTGTGTGTGTGTGTGTGTGTGTGTGTGTGTGTGTGTATGTGTGTGTGCGCACGTCCGTGCACGGCAGCAGTGATAGGACCTTCAGCCTGAGTCTGGGTCAGCAGTTTGTTTAGCATCAATTAGAGGCTCTGTGCTCCTCAACGCAAGCGTGAAGGGAGAATTAACGTGCAGTGGCACATTCCCACCAGCGTATTATTACACACCTCATCTGGAACAAGCTGGTGTGTGAGTGTGTGTGTGTGTGTGTGTGTGTGTGTGTGTGTGTGTGTGTGTGTGTGTGTGTGTGTGTGTGTGTGTGTGTGTGTGTGTGTGTGTGTGTGTGTGTGTGTGTGTGTGTGTGTGTGTGTGTGTGTGTGTGTGTGTGTGTGTGTGTGTGTGTGTGTGTGTGTGTGTGTGTGTGTGTGTGTGTGTGTGTGTCAGTGCTTGTTTGTGCGTATTGGATGCACAATTGAGCCGTGGACATCATTTGGATTTTCTCTGTACTTGAAAAGACGGCTTCGTTTCTCTCTCTTTTTTTTGTCTACCCCCCCCTGCCCGTCCCTCCCTTCCCCCTTTTCTCTCCCTCCGCCTCTCACTCCCCCCGTCTCGGACCACAGTCTGACCGCAGCCATTTCCCTCAAGCTCGGCTTCGCCTAGCAACGTGAGCGGCGCATAGTTTCCGTGGAACACGTCTTTAACAAGGCTCCCAGATATATAGACACTGGAGGGGGGAAAGGGGTCTCTCTCTCTCTCTCTCTCTCTCTCTCTCTCTCTCTCTCTCTCTCTCTCTCTCTCTCTGTCTCTCTCTGTCTCGCTCCCTCTCTTTCTTTAAAGAGGACGGCGCGTTATGGTTTCCCGCTCTCGCGCTCAGACGTGCTCTGAGAACACATGTTCCACGGCCCCGCCGTCGTCCTCTTTCAGCAGACACGCCGTGGAACTGGCTGCCAACAGAAGGGGGGGGGGGGGGGGGGGGGGGGGGGAGTGTCTACTGTATAAAACGCCCTGGGCAAACAGGACCTGTGTGCAGGGCTCCGCATCACGCGCTGCGACGCTCGGCTTGCGGTTCAGGAGTCAGGAGTCGACGCTCTCCTGCCGTCGGGAAAAGGGTTGCCTGGGTGCGCCGTGGCATCCCCCACCTCTCCTTCCACCGCCACCCCTCCCCCCTCCTGTTGTACCAGGGCAAGGAGCGAGCCAAGAGTGGCGTAACCCTCGGCCGGGGTGTAAGGTGCACCAAGCGGTGTCCCGACACGTCTGTGCCAAGCCCCCGCTGGGGGTGTAATTACCTGGGACAGGGTCAGCACTTTACCTGAGGTAAAAATACCTGTCTCTATTTATACTGGGGGGGGGGGGGGGGGGGGGGGAGCACCGGCTCATGCAGGGTTTTGGGGGGAGGGGGGGAGGAGGGGAGCCCGCCTCCTCCTCGCACCCAGCTGGCTGCACTTCTGTCTAGGTTGAAGTCCTGGCAAGCCGTCCTTCCACCTCCGGAGGAACCGCAGGGCTCGGAGACACCGCCGGTTTCCCCCTTCGTCCGTCTGCTGCACTTTATGTTGGAGGACGGAACGTCAGAAAACCTCCCGACCTGAATCAGCCGTTTTTAGCTCTCACACCATATCCTGACCTCCCCAGAAGCCCTCTCCCTCTCTCCTCCGTCCCATCGCCTTTCCAAACCCCCACCCCACCATCCCTCTCCTCCACCCCTACCCTTCCACCCCTCTCCTCCACCTCCACCCCTACACCCCTCTCCTCCACCCCTCTCGTCCACCCCTCCTACCACATCTGTGTCTCCCTGCCCTCCCAGCCAAGGACAGCCAGGGCCAAGCAGCCCGGTGGAGGACAGCGCGCCGCTCCGATCGACAGGCAGCGAGCGCGCGGGTCAATTAAATGGTATGTGCTCATGCCGCAAATCACACCCACATGTTCCCCCCCTCCCTCACCTCACCTCCTCCTCCCCCGCCCTCCCCCCCTCCGCCTCCACACCCTCCCCCCCTCCGCGACCCAGAGCGCACGGTGCAATCATCGTCCTTACCTAATGACACCCTACTGTGGCGCGCAGACACCCAAACACGGGCTAGCTCTCCAGCGGCCCACGTAAACACACACACACACACACGGAAAAAGAAAAAAAAACACGCGCACCTACGCGCGCACGCCGGCACTCAATAAAACCCTGTGGCAATAAAAAAAAAGGCACGTGCGCAAACTCCTCCAATACATTGACAACCCCCCCCCCCCCCCCCCACACACAAGAAAGCCTAATCCCCCTCCCCCCCACCCCCCCGCACAGAAGTTTGGAATCACAACTGCCGTGCCCCAGAGAGTCTCTCCAAGGCACAACAACAATAAGCCCATAATACTACTAATGCCGCCGCGCATTAAACAGGACAGGCCTGGGGAGGGAGGGAGGGAGGGAGGGAGGTGGAGGGAGGTAAAGGGAGGGGGGAAGCCCCCTTCATTAGCTACCTCAAATGTATTCACGTTCCCTAATCGCTCGGGATAACATAATCTCTCTAAAGTGGCTCCTGCTTGAAGCAATCTGGCTAAACGTAATGTGTGATTGGGGTCAATCCCTGATTTGTCCCTCCACCGAGCCCCGGAGTAGCCCGTGGCTCCGGCACGGATAGCGGCTTGGAGCGTGCGTGTGTTTTACACACTACTCCAAGGAACCAGGTCCACTGTAACGTCTGTGTTGTATCTCTGTGTCAGGGGACCCGTCATGGAGTTTATGGTGCAGTTATGACGTTTCAAACACTGCTCCTGCCCGTTTGTCGGTCAATGCTCCCGGCGTTTGTGTATCCACGGGCAAGCGCTTTGATTCCGCTGCTGACCCCAGAACACATCAGCCAATCAGCTTCTTTACCGGCAGCCGGTCTGTCTGTGACTGATCCCAGTGCAGCCCTTCCACGGCCCTCTGTCCTAGCTGACCCGGGTAGAGTTCTGCTCGGCACGCTGTTTGTCTTCTTCCTCTTCGTCTTCGTGTCCATGTTTTTCCATGCTGCCTCTCGCCTCCAAACCACTCACAGATGTTGGCAGCCGAGACCGTTGTGGCAACTCCTCGCGCGGAAATCTAAAAAGAGATCGGCCCGTAAAATAAAACGCAGGCGGCCCGGGGGGGAGGGGGGGGGGGGTCGATGAGTGAACGAGAGACAGAGCGAAAGCAGACCAGACCAGAAGAAAAAAGAAAAAAAAAAGGGTAGACGAAGAGAATCAGAGGACAAAGAGAAAAGGAGCCGTACAGGAAATGAGGGAATCTGGGACGCCAAGGTACCGTCGGCTGCGGGATTCCCTAACGTGCGCTCCCTCGCTCCGCGACGGGATCAGGGCGAGAGTCCGTCTTCTCGGGGCAGAGAGATTCCAGGTATGGCCGTGTTACTTCCCTTCACCTGCTTTACGGGAAGTGGCCGTGTCCTGGCGGAGCGGATAGGAAGCGTGTAGAAAGGCCATATCCTGCTCTCTGCTCCAAGCCAGGGTTCACCGTGGCTAATGGGTATTATGTTGAGACACCTCTCTCAGCCGTGGAGAGAGGGATGGTAGGTGTATGTGTGTGTGTGTGTGTGTGTGTGTGTGTGTGTGTGTGTGTGTGTGTGAGAGAGCGTGTCTTTGCCAGGCCCCTCCCTGCGCTGTGATTGTAAAGATGACTGACCTGTCTTTCCCACCTCTCTTCCTCACCCTCCCCCTCTCCCTCCTTCCCTCCCTTCCACCCCTCCACCCATGCACTTTATTTATTAATGGATCCATTCAATTATTTACCTTCCCTTTCAGCGCCGCAACAGGCCGGCCGGAGCAGGACACAGGCTGGAGTGAGATACGGAAGGCACCGTCCCACCCTGATGTGCATTCACACACACACACACACACACACACACACACACACACACACTCACACACACACTCACACACACACTCACACACACACACACACACACACACACACAAGCACACGTAGGCGAACACACGTGAACGAGAAATCACTGCACAAAATGATTAGCTCCGGCCCCACACATTTTTTTTTTTTTCAACTTCAACAAGACAACTTGGGGACTTCAATGTGAAATGCACCCCATTTTGCATCCAACAAAAAAGTTAACCAAAAATGTTTCAAAACTAAATAAAACATAAAAAAATATTTTCAGACTTCCTGTCAATAGCAAAATCAAAGCTCTGCAGAACGGTGCATTGCTTAAATATCGTACCACAATAACCGCGGCAAGTCTGGGCCTGAGGTCATCACGGGACGTTGGGATAGGGGAGCGTCGCCACGGTAACTCTTCCTTTCCAAACATGTCCGTCTGGCCACATCCTTCACGAGGCTGACAGCGCTAAAGGAGGAACGGGACACTGGAGTGTCCGGTTTGCGGTTCGGGGGGGTGGTGGTGGGGGGTGGGGGGGGGGGGGAGTGTGTGCGGCGGTTCCAACGTAGCACCAAAGGGCTCCCTCTCTGCTCTTATCTGCTCCCTTTTGGCCTCTTCCCTGGAGAGGCCCAGACGCGGATCAATCCCGATCTGGAATTGTGTTTCACGTCCCGGAAGCGGAGGTGTGCACATGGGTCACTTTCATCGACTCGCCGGGGCCATCGCCACGGGATCCGCCGTTTCAGACCACCGTCTGGCTGAGACCGTGGAGGCAGATAAGAGCCCCATGTGAATGAATTACGTCCAGCCTGAGATGGACCAAACTACTGGATCAGCAGGTGAAACCTTTCACCTTTTCTGGTTAAAATCCTGTTTTAATACCGGAGATAACACAACGTGGATCCCTAAAAACTGCATCGAGATACCAAAACGGCAGTTACACGTGTTTGTTTTTGGGCGTGTTCATGTGTTTGTGTGCGCACGCACCGTGTGCCCGTGCGAGTGAACACGCCGCTTTAAATAAAGACTTGGAGGAATGCTGTAATTGTGCGCCTGATTATTTGTTAGTGTATCAGTGTGTCCCTGTGTTTACGTCTGGTACAGGGTGGAGTGGGACAAGCTCGCAAAGAGCAGATGCATCGTGAGTCGTCTCTGTCCGGTAGAGAGCCGTACCAGACGACGCTGTGGCGAGGAGGGAGTGAGGGAAGATCGGAGGAAATGGGGGGGGGGGGGGGTGGAGAACAGAGGAAGATGCTGGAAAGGAGGTGGAGAGCACTGTGGTTTAAATGCTTGTTGACACAGACACAGGGCTGAGGAATCCCGACAACAATCCAGAGCGCGTGCACACACACACACACACACACACACACACACACGTACAAGCATACAGAGAGAGGGAGAGAGACAAAGTCAGTGCAGAGAGAATGGAATCAATGGGGACAGAGAGAGAGTGTAGAAAGAATTCAGGTGTGAATGGTAATAATAGAAAGGTATGTGCAGGAATAACACAACACACAGATACAGGTAAATAGGACAAAGGGAACAAACTATTTATCTTATCTGCTGGCGACGTAATCACACACACACACACACACACACACACACACACACACACACACACACACACATACACACAGTCTCGGCTCAGTGGCTGGTGCTATAGCGGTAGTGGTGTGGGTCTCCCTTGGGGAATGGCTGGTTTAATTCCCCAGGAAATCACTTTTATTTGGAACAGCAGGAAAGTCACTTCCAATGTAAGTCAAGGGACTACTGGTGCGGCAGCAGTCTTTTGGTGTGTGTGTGTGTGTGTGTGTGTGTGGGACGGCACGCGTCCTTGTTCAGAACTCGAGCCACTAAAGCAGAGACGAAACATTAGGCTGGGATATAATATTACGTCACTATCCCACTGCCTCATGTTTTACTAAAGTGTGCTATTTTATGGGGGGGGGGGGGCAAACAGACCCCTACACTGCAAAGTGTTCAATTTGCTTTTAGCAATGGTAGCGCATGGGCAGGGAGGGGAGTCCCTCCACCAGGGATAAAGACAGAGAGAGACTGGACCGACTGTACCAGGCCACTGCACCACCACCTCCTGGCCTCACAGCGAGAGGGGCTGGAGGGGGAGGGGAGGGGAGACTCTGCCTTACCCAGAGCCGTGCTCGCTGGAGAACCAGGAGCCCCAGCCAGAGGGGGAGGCTGGCAGAGCGGGGCTCAACGCAGATAGGATCTCGGTGGGGAAGGAGGGGGTTAGTGTGTGGGGGGGCGGCGGCGGCGGCGGCAGACGTGTGATCGGAGACTAAAATCATTACGGGAGGCCTGGTCCCCATGTCCTTGGCCCTTCTGCTGAGCTGGGGCCAGGCGCTCCGTCTCTCCCACTCTTTCCCTCCTCCAGCTTCTTGGGATGGCGTATTCCCACCGAGGATCCTGGGGTAAGGGGACGGGCGACGGGCGGGAGCGGCGTTTGTGCGTTCCACACCGCAGGGAGAGTGTGCGTCTGTGCGCTTTGCATGTGGCACGGGGCGGTCAGTGTGCCAGAGCCAAACGTCACAGACAAGAACCGGTTCCAAACAAAAGAAGACGGGGTCACATGCACATACGGCGTTGGTTGAGCAATTTCTGTTTATTCATTTACAAACTGAGAAATAAGTGTTAATACTTTTTTTTCGTTATGGCCCAATGTTTACGATTGAGAATACGGGCTAGTCATTGAATAATCATAATATAGAGGTATATTAGGGATGATAAACTTAAGTGTCACTACAAACCCTCATGTTTAGCGAAATAAAAAACCTTACGCCTGAATACATAAAATGTAAATACTGTGTACAGTCTTGTCAGCCAGCTTTTCTGGCGCTTTACATATGCGCATGCACACACACACACACACACACACACACACACACACACACGCAGCGCTATTAATTATGGACTAGCTGTTGTATTATGTCATAGGCATGTGTTTTCAGGTAAACGATGTTCAGCATTTGTCATGGGCCTTCTCTTCAGTGGGACTGCAGCCAGCAGCTCACCCCATCTGCACCCTGGCCTGCTTGCAGAAACCGCCTTTATTCTCTGTCCCTTTTCCACTTGGATAGAAAGAGAGGGGGAGAAAGAAAGAGAAAGGAGTGAGCGAGAGAGAGAGAGGGAGAGAGAGAGAGAGAGAGAGAATGTAAACCAGACTGCCCTGTGATTGGTTGATTCCCTGCCTAGCGGTTTTGTCCTTGAGAATGTGCAGACAGGAGGCAGATAATGTTCTGATACCAGAAACTTTAAACCCAAAGACAAGATCAACACTAACTCTCCTCTCCTCCTCGACTATCACTCCCGGAATCCAAAGAGATGAGGGATGTCTCTTTCCTTTCTTTTTCGTGTCTTATTTGTTTTTATGAATGATGATTTAATTATGTTGCTTTATTAAAACTTTTTTAAGTTACCACTAGCTGTGTTGACTATTTGAATCCAAAAGCAAATATTTTACTGTTATTACACACCCACTCATTCTCTTTCACTCACACTGTATCGCTCTCTCTCTCTCTCTCTCTCTCTCTCACACACACACACACACACACATACACACACAGAGAGAGACTAAAATGACATAAGAGGGACTCTGCTATTATTGTTTGTGCATATTAGTCACAATAAATCAAATTTTCTATAAAGCAATACAACTCTTCTCTTAAAATATATCATGTACCTATAGGCACGTGCAACACGGGAGTTATGGTAAAGTCAGCATTCATGTGTAAGAAGCTCAAGGAATCTCCCTGCAGCGAAAAGTGGACGGGTGGACCCAGCACATTTTAATCACACGCGCATTTGGCACACTTGATTAAATTACAGTAATTTCCAATCCACGTTTGGTTCTCACTGGCGTGTTTCGGAACCAAGTCTCCACTTCTTAAGTCTATGTCGACTAACAAGCGGAGAGCCTAAGTATAATGACCATGAGCATTTACTTCCGAAATGATTTAAGTGTAGGCAAACGTACTGTTTTTTTCATTCGAATATAACATTGCCCCTAAATAATTTATTCTGGCTATTGTAGCGAATGGCTATATTTATGTAATCTTCTTATTTATTTATTTTTCCATTATCGACATTTATTACATTTACATCGAAATAGTCTCAACCTTTTTCAGGGTCTTGAAAAAAAAGATTGCTCGTACACCACGAGCAACATTGACTCACTATTCTCCACATGCTGCGTATTGAGCTTAAATAATACCATGTGCGTTTAGGTTTGCAAATATGTAAATAATACAAAAGGAAAAATAGTGTAGAATAAATAGTCCAAAAAGTAATTGCCATATCAATGACTTTAATAAGCAAAATAGGAAACAATTTCTTCCAAAAACAACCAAAATAAGACGAAACAGAAACCAGCCTGAATGGAACTACAATAGTTCAAATTTAAGTTGTTTTTCTCTTATTTATATAAACAGGATTGAAAATGTATCCCCATCATCGCAAAGTACATGGAATTAATAAAAACAAAACAACAACCCGCTGCTGCAGTTTTCAATGTGATTTCAACACAGTTGAATCAGTAACAAACTAAAGATTGTTAAATGCATGACTTTTCAACAATAGTTTCAAATGCAAGCACCATGCTTATTCGATATGATCTGACAGTTGTTAATTTAAATCATTAAAATAAAAACTTAAAACTATGCATCTGGCCAGCAGAACCAGAATCACCAAATAATAAAACAGACAAAAAGATATTTTATATAACATACACAGAGTTTTCATTTTGAGAATTTGCTCAACCTGAATCCCTTTTTTTACTGACCGGCAGAAAAAAAATCAGGAAAACATTTTAGCACTATTATTCAACCTCTGAAATGCATGCTTTATTTAAATACTTAACAAACCCCTGACTTACATGGCCTTGAATGTGGTTGGAAATGTTTGATATTGCTTGTGAAAAATAGAAATATGTACACTGTTTTTACAAATGCACCGGAATACATCTAAAATAGAAAATATGCTAAACTATCTTTGTGAATGCCAATTATATAATGAGGTTAGGAGTTAAACTGCAGGAGTTAAGAGCACTGCATGTCAGCACGCGTCCCCTGCCTGACAGGGTGTCAGGCGAGTCACAAGGATTGTAAGAAGACACGTGCAACAGCGCTGTAATGTACGGCCTAACCCACTGTATGTAGCTTACTGTATACAAAACAGATAACTTAAAAACACATTTATGTTAAGACCATTACCAGTAAATTATCGACTTTGAAAGTCTTATCTAAATATCAGGCAAGTAGCTTTTAGTTTTCTGACCGGCGTAATGCTTATAAACGTCTCAAAAGATAATGTTTTATGAAGTATCTATCTTGTATAAATGATGATAATTATACCATGTCTTCCTGGAGGGAGGTCTGCACAAAAGTCAAAATGAAAACGTAAAAAATCATTACCCAAAAAGTGCACTTAACATACAGTTTGTTGTCTTTAAATGCAACTAAAAATGCCCAAAGTCAATCAATAACCCAAATCAAACAACAAACAAAAACAGAAGATAGAGAGAGAGAAAACACAACACAAAGAAAGAAAGAAGATCAAATAAGCCTCCTCAATCTTGGTGTGCAGTTTTGCTGTTGCATAATATTTACAAGCCTAAAGAAACCCAGACAATGACACTGCACAGGCAGTCCTGCTGTTCTGTCCCCGTTACATTTCTCTAAACCCCCCAAAAAACTATGGAGAAGCGCAGATCAACGACATGCTCATAAGATACAGGGAAAAAAAAAAAAGGTACAAAATAGAAATTATTACCGTACATGTCCAGCATGCAGGATTAATATTTTAATGCAGATTTTTGTTTCAATATATATTTGAATATAACCAAGCAGGCAATAAATCAATGACATGTTGCATAAAATGTCCCCCGTTGGCGGGTTTGTAGACAGAAGTAACGTTTGCATAATGTGGAGTTTTGCTTAGGAAATTGTCAGATTTCTACCGGCCCACTTGTCGAATGCAAGTTTCAAAATGCTCGACTGCGTCAATTGTTGTAGGCTCTGGGCATACTTGTTTCATAACAATGTCATGATTTGCGAGGAAACAATCAACAGACAACTGCCTCGAGGCCAATTTACAATACTCACAGATTATTAAAAGCTGTAGCACAAAAGAGTTTAGTTCATACGCCCATTCCTCTTCTCTCTTCAAGAAAGAAAAAAAGTATCTTCACTTTAAGCAACTAATCTACAAAGATGCTGCGACTGATAAAACATTCTAAGTTGCTCTTTGAATCTTGGTTGACACGTGGATGGCGAGATGATTATATATGAGAATAGCATTTAATGGATTATTCTTCTAATATGAATATAGTTGTTACCAATATTAATATAATCATAAACATTATGGAAGGGTGTTGACTATTATTGTTTATCAGCATCAGTTGTGGAGGGGAGAGTCACAAGAAGGCTATAGCAACTCACATGAAAAACTCTGGAGATGACGGGTTGTCACTCGTGGACCCAGCCTCACGGAACCCGTTATTTGCCCCCCTTCCTGTCAGTTTCTCGCACTTGAGTTTGTAGGCATCTCTTTCACGCGCCAGCCGGTTGATTTCCGCTTTGAGCTGCTCCACCTGGGTGATGAGACTGGTCTTCTCGTTCTCAAGCACGTGCTTTTGCTGCACCCGCTTGAAACGGCAAGACTGCGCATAGCCCCGGTTCTTCAGGGTTCTCCTCTTCTGCTTAAGGCGGATAACCTCGTCCTTGGTGAAGCCGCGCAGATGTCTGTTGAGCTCTCTCACAGACATTGAGACCAGCTGGTCGTCGGAGAAGCGATCTTCCACGTTCCCGGACCCGTGGTGGGAAGACTGGCTCGGATGGCCGTGATGATGGTGATGGTGGCGATGATGGTGGAGGGTCTGGTGGGATCCTGGGGACTCCGGGGACGGGCTGTCCGGGTCCTGGCTGTGGTGGTGATGGTGTTGGGTGTGTTGGTGGCTTAGTCCACCCTGGTGTGCAGGCAGATCGTCGGGGTGGTGTGGTACACCTCCCCCGTATGGGTGGTGGTGCTGTTGGGCATGACCATGATGGTTGTGGTGGTGGTGTGGGCCTCTGTAGCCCTCGAATGCACCCTGCTGCAGCTGCTGTTGGACATGAGGGGGCGGGGGATGTCCGTGTGCCGTGGCTCCGATCAGGGCCTCTACTGCGTCTTCCGGGGTCAAGCTTAGCGTCTGCGGGTCTATCTGTTGATGGTAGCCACCGTTAGGCATCCAGTAGAGTTCCTCGAGATGATTCTTTTGCTCCGTGGGGCTAAAACTGGGCGAGGAGGGCACAGAGCTACACGGTGTACTGATAGGGGTGGAAGACACAGAGCCTTGGGGCTGGAGACGGTTGCACTGGCGTACCGTGGCACGCTCAAGCCCGGCCAGCCCTTCCTTCTTCACATCAAACTTCATCAGGTCAAAGTCGTTGACGTATTCTAAAGCCAGAGGGCTATTGGGAAGCTCCGGGCCCATATTCAGCTCGGTGCTCATCTTGTTGCCGTGAGTCTTCTGCAGATATGACAACGTTGCAAAAACGGACTTGTTAATAGGCGTCTCTTCTCTCTTTGTCGTCTCAGGAAAACAGTTCATATGACTCCTCCACTGGTGTAGACCAGTGCAATTTAGCATTCACCACCGGATAAGAGTTTACAAAAAAGAGAAAACTACGCGAAGTGGGGGAAAAAACACTTTCAGACTAATGCACTGCAAACGACATCGGACTTTGCGTCATGAAGCCCTTTTTCCAGGGCTAATCTACTCAAGAGCAGACTGAAGGAAAATAAAAAAAACAACTCGCCTCAGTTTTTCAAAGTAAAATTTCCGTCCTTTCTGCTGAAGGCGGTTAAGAAAATCAATAAATAATAATAATTATTACTAAAAAGAATGTACCACGTAGGAAGAAGCAGGCACCAGTCCTCTATAAAACTTCTTTGCTGTAAGTCCCTTTTGCCTTTTAGAAGAAAGCGTATAAGCAGAGTATATGGCGTCTGAATTTCGCTGAGAAGCAGCTTTCCAGCTCTGCACCGCAGAGATTTAGGCTCTCCTTTGATTATCACTCACTCCCGAGTATCCAGCAGACTGCACTCGGCGTTAGCCAAGCTTTATGCTTATATCGCGTGGTGACGTCGCGATGAAAGGCAGGCTCCAACACACTTTCTCTCCAATGGGATTTGAGTGCTTGGCTGAAATAGAAGACGGGAAGGAGGGAGCAACGGAGGGGAGGAGGCACTTTCTCTGACAGCTACAGACAGTCAGCTGACTGGATCGTTCAAACGCAGGAGGTGAGGGTGAGAGAGAAAAGGGGGAGAAAAAAAACGAGCCTAATGCTTTCATTTCAGTGGACCAAATAAGAAATCACAATAGTTTATTATTTATTCTCGTAGTTACAGACAATGTATTCCCCAAAACGTATTCAAAGCAGACAGGTAAAAACTACGCATTTTATAATTATGATCTGAAGAGGGTCTAAACAACTATGGTCGGACAATAAAAAAAAAAGTTAAGTTAAGTGATAATATTAGTATTCTCTTAATATTTAGAGAAATGCTAAAGAAACACATCACATAGGGGCCTATCTATTTACAATTTTGGTTAGGGGTGAACCACATGGAAATATATACATTGTAGTTAATATTAGTGTCATGTATAGTTAGAACAAATAATGTTTTCAGGGAATCTTTTTTTTGGGCACGTTAGTGTATGGTGACGTGACGCAGTTAACCTGTGTTACACCACAGACATCTATACCTTTGAACAAAAGCTCATGTTATTCAATTTAATTTAAATTTGTTTCCAATTAGTGTAGTAGCACATTACGATTTACACTCAAAGATGCAATGTTTATAAGAACTGTATTGGCCTAAATCCAAAAGAGGTAAATAAATAAATAAACATAAAAACACATTTAAAACTAGGATCGTGTGTATACAACTACTACTATAAAATGTGTATAAAGTGCGAACGTATTGCCCTGGAAATAGGCTCAAGGCTGCCTCTTCGTGGACACAAATCGAATTGTTCAAGTGGAAGCGTAGATGTTTTCTTGTCAAATATAAATGTGGATTGCTAATTTAAATCTAACACGTTGCAATCAAACATTGCACAATTTGAGTGATGATGCCATGGAATACAGATTATGCTCTCATTCGTAGGTTATGGTGATTTATATAGACACCGTTTTTTATCAAATCAAATAAACCTAGTTATAATGCAGTAAAAGTGTTTGGTTTATTGCTCCTTGCTCATCTATTGATAAGATGTTAACTGAATATAAGTGTGTAGTGTAGCCTAGATAGGGGGATTTTTTTTTTTTGCATAATGACACTGCTTGCAAATTAGTCAATTTAAGGAATCGATTAGATTATCATTGCATTTCCACCTCCTGTCCAAGCTTGAATACAGTAGAGGCTACAGACAAGGCAGGCCACTATTGATTAGGGCCAACTCGATGTTGAGAGAAGTGGGCGCTGCGGACGGCATTCGATAATCAAGTTCTCATAATTTACTTTAAATACTGCCTTAACGGTTGTAAATTGTTGGTACTGAAGGTCTCTCAATTGGTAGGGATATTTTTATATTTCTAGAAATTTCGCCACAAATTAAATCGCTTAAAATGCAAACTTTGTTTTCTAGGATGAATACCTATTGTATTATAATATATTGTTTATTAATAATCTGAAGTAGCCTACTGTTAGGCCAAAATAAAATTTCGTTTTTAAAGAAGCAGTTCAAAATGAGAATTTCTATTGAACTTAGACTAGTTGTAAGTTTAATTTATGTACCAATATTTAAGTCTAAATTGAACAATATTGATAAATAGGATGAGCGATGTCGTTATAAAATAACATACAATGGTGTTGTTGAATGATTGTCTGCACGTTATTTTAAGAATGGTATTGATATTACGATGCCTACATTTAATTGTTTATGAACAAACATAAATGTAAGGTCCAGTGCCTAATACACACACAAGGCGATTAACAACGACTTTATGATTTGAACCACCTAAATTATGCATTTTAGTTATTAAAGGCAATAAATTGAAACGCCTGACATGATAATATAATGGTCTAAATCTGATACGAAACTATCTAGATATCTTGCCAATTTTAAAAGAAAAAACACGGTTAACAAATAATCAAAAAAGTCATAGGTTCTAATGGTATACAGAAAAGCAGGGTACAACATCATGCAGGCCTATACTTAGCCTACCCTATTTCCTTCAACTTTACCATAGGTATATCTGTCAACTCTTGACTCCCGCTTCTAAAATACCCTGCGCGAGTTACGCTGAGCCGAGCAGCGCTGAACATGTTTTCTCTGAGGCCGACCCGCTGGCATCCC
This sequence comes from Galaxias olidus, assembly GCA_026901105.3. NCBI lineage: Eukaryota > Metazoa > Chordata > Actinopteri > Galaxiiformes > Galaxiidae > Galaxias > Galaxias olidus. The sequence continues at coordinate 15,454 of JAPMUY010009212.1, forward strand.
CATTAGTATGTAATGCCCTCTAATATAACCGAACCCACCATCTAATATATCTAGGCAGGACTGCCGACGGGTCTCCCCCTTCGGTAATAGCGGTCTGTAATGGAGAGACATGATGTAAAAAGAGTCCATGTCAGCAGCATATCGGTGGTTAATGATCTATTAAGTGATCTATGTGCTTATGGACAGCGAAAAATGTGTTGATGCTTGCTTCTTCATCCTTAATGAGAGTAGCATCCTACGGATTTTAGGAATGAATAACAGAAATAAAATCACTTTTAAAATGTTACATTTAAGAGTTGACAAGGTACTGTGAGCATGGCGCACGGACCTCGCAGTGGTGAGGTGCGCTCCCCACTGCTCACACTTCGCCAGTGGTAGCATCAGGCCAACTAAGGACTGAGGAATAGGCCCATCGGTTTTTACAGGAGGCCTATATGTTGAAGAACATCCGAATCAGAGATGATTTTCACTGCAGTGGATTTATAAAATGTTCCGTTTTGGATTTTAGGACCGATCCATGGTGTCTTGCAGGGTATACAGCTTGGAGGTTGGTTGTTGGGTATCTTGTAATCTAAAATTTCAAAATGTCTTAGTCATTTTGTACATCATCTTGTGGTTGATAAAGGTGGTTGATGAAGGTTGATCTTTATGACTGAGTTTCCTCAAATCATCCAGAGTGATCATTGCCCCCATTTTATTAGAAGGGCAGAGAGAAAAGTACACATTGTAGTTTTAAAAATGTGTGTTTGGAAAAGTAAGTGCAGGTATGTCATAATTTGAAAAATGGGGCGTTGAGGACTTGAACATTGGAAGTGTCGACGACGGACCTAAGTGGCTTTAGACGCATGAGCTCAGCTGCTGAAATAGAAGAGCGCTCTAATAGGATGCGCTTGCGCGTATCATATATACCTTTGGGTTCTACTGCCAGATGTTCCTCTACGATCATTGTTGAAGATAGTAAGAGCAAAGTGATAAAATACCAGCAGTCAAAACAACTTCTGCTTTAGTCCGTGTCGTATAACAAAAATGATTGTATTCTTCATAATTTACAAATTCAAAACTTTTTCTAATATAAATTCAAACTTGTTACATTATTTTCTTGTCATAGGCCATGACGCTTGATTTGCTGTTTACAATGCTGGAGTCTTGTCATTTGTTGCTAATATGATTAAGCTTAATTGTCTCCGTTTATTTCTAATACAAATTTGCTTTTGAATCCGTTATATAAAGAACTCTAATCGAATGATATTTTAGATCTATACCATTAATTCTGATATAGGCTATAGATGAACACGTTATGCTCTATTAATTCATTAATAAATATCCTTGGTTTATCAAATTGATTGGTTCGCTCAGTAGTACTAACAAATATTAAGGCATGTTGCCCAAAGTATGCCAAACCATACTCTAAATGAATCTAACGTCCCCTTGCAGAAATAAATTGCTAGTCAACCTTTAATTGCAAAACAGTGTTCGGACACTTGTAGACAACCTCATCAATAAGAAGTGTTGATCAAGAACTGGATTGAGACAGGTTTCCTCTGCGTGAAAAATAACCTTACATATCACTTATTTATTTACTACACAACTATTTTCAGAAATTTGCATACACAAAAAATCCAAAGATAAATAACAAGCAACAACACAGTAAAATGCAGCATTAATCATAGAATGTTTTATCTTATTACCGAGATATTCCGCTGCTGCGCACGCTCCTGTCACAGACGCTAAACTGGTGGACTTGAGGAGTTAGCTTATTTCTAATAGCCTTGCGCCTCCTGTGGCGCATCATTTTATTGCCGTTTCTCTGATCTGCACGTGAATGACATATTTAATAATGCATCGTTAACCCTCTCTCCATGAGTGGCGAATTCCCCCTCTATAACCACGTGTTATGTTTGTGACCAAAAGTAGTTAATCACTAAAAAGATAACGCTCTCTTTTGTTATGGTAATTTAATTAATGGAAATGGATAAGTACAATTACCTGGCTTGCTTCCAACTATTCCTTTGCTGAGGCATTTTCTGTATAACATGGAATTTTAATT
>JAPMUY010009212.1:25000-42500 GCA_026901105.3 Galaxias olidus
TCTCTCTCTCTCTCTCTCTCTGACAGGGAGCAGTTACTGAGGTCACTAACTGCTGACAGGCGACAGGAGGGATGATAGAACTCTGATCACGGGGAGGATTATCTTACAACCCACACACACACACACACACACACACACACACACACACACACTAACACACGCGCTCTCTCTGAGCACGGAGCGGGTCATGCGTCACAGTATAGAGGAGGACATGCTCCGCTGATCCGGTCAGGAGTGACCAATTAAAAAGATGCCTCTGGAGACACAGGATGTTTAGAGTTTCACAGTGTCAACGGAAACAGCTTTAACAGACATGACAGCGCAACGCCAATGAAAACACTGGTATGATAGTATAACGTCAATGAAAACACTGGTATGATAGTATAATGTCAATGGAAACACTGGTATCTGTCAATGAAAACATTGTTATGAAAGTATCACATTAATGAAAACATTGGTATCTGTCAATGAAAACATTGGTGTGATAGTATAACGTCAATGAAAACACTGGTATGATAGTATAATGTCAATGGAAACACTGGTATCTGTCAATGAAAACATTGTTATGAAAGTATCACATTAATGAAAACATTGGTATCTGTCAATGAAAACATTGGTGTGATAGTGTAATGTCAATGAAAACATTGGTATGATACTATAAAGTCAATGAAAACATTGGTATGATGGTATAACTTTAATGAAAACATTGGTATGATACTATAAAGTCAATGAAAACACTGGTATGATAATTTCATCAATGAAAACATTGGTATGATAGTATAACGTTAATGAAAACATTGGAATGATAGTATATTGTCAATGAAAACATTGGTATGATAGTATAACGTTAATGAAAACACTGGTATGATGGTATAATGTCAATGAAAACATTTGTTCAAAGCCGTCCCCCGGTCCTCATCCCCAGCGGTCTGGGATCCTGCACGTAGCCTTGTTTGTTTTTGGACTCAGCCAGTTCTTAGGCCATGTCACTTTCGCCACCTCCACAGAGAGACAGTTCCCTGAACAGTTTCCCGCCGTACTTTCCTGGCCAACTCAGTCTCTTTGGACAGACGCTCATCCCTAAAATCCACACAGAGTACAGCTTCATCACTTTTCATCGCCCTTCTCTTCTGAACCCCCCCCCCCCCCCCCCCACCACCACCACCACCACCACCACCCTCTTCATCCACCTTGCCCTCTTCATTCACCCTGCCTCGTCGTCTGGCGCCACTCGCCTCCCCGGGCCGTCCCTTCCGACGGACAGGCGTGAGCGTGCCGGACAGGCCCCCCCCCCCCCCCCCCCCCCCCCCGCCAGCCGCTTGAACAATTGGAGGTAAATACATTGGAGACAGCCCATTTGTTTTGGGCCGGCGGTGATGCATGCTTTTGCAGCGAGCAGCACATTTTTACCGCGCGGCCCAAAGCAGCGGTGAGTAATGGACTGCTCCGGCCTGTCCACTCTCACTGCTATTTTTATTATTGTCTCTCTTATAGCTTTCATTTTTCATATCACAGGAGAAGGGAGCGAGAGAGAGAGAGAGGGAGTGGCGGCGTTAGCGTGCCCCAACATGCATGTTCTCCTAGGAGAGAAGAGGGAAAGGAGGGTCCCCTGTATATCGGTCCCTCCACTCCATCATCTTTGTCTGGTGGCTCTCCTCCCTCGCTCTCGGAAAGGCCGGTCCGAGTTGGGTTGGAGGACGGGAGCGGTGCCGGATTAGCGACAGGCCGAGTCATATTTCAGGCAGGACAGCTTCGTAACAAGTTGCCATCTGTCTATCACTCTCTGTGCCCTGTATATTTTAGCCTTTGAGGAGCCAGCGATAGCTAGTTCTTCACATCCTTGATGAAAAGAGCGGGAGGGAGCAGGCTCATTTCAAACAAACACAGTCAATGGGCTGAAACACTTTTCCCTTTTCCCCTCTCCCACTTTGGCAACAACACTCACAAGGATAAAAAAAAAAAGCTCGCCTCTGGCACAGAAGATGATTCACTGAGTAGCTAAACGTATCTCCCACATTTGTCCCCGCGGAGGGCTGGGCGTCGTTTTGCTTTGTTTTAATTTGGCCCAGGCATAATCGTGTACACCTATATTGGCTTTCTCTCCATTCCGGTGAGGGCAGTGGGCGGGTCCTGAGTCACGGAGCCAAAGTTGTGCTGCTCGTTAGACCTCAGCCGAGTCTTAGCGTGACCCTGGTGTTACACTAGTAGCAAACCACCCATTCTTTCTCTCTCTCTCTCTCTCTCTCTCTCTCTCTCTCTCTCTCTCTCTCTCTCTCTCTCTCTCTCTCTCTCTCTCTTTCAAACACACACAGATAGAAATAAACACTCTCACGCATACCCTCCATTATTACTTAACCTACTTATATATTTTTCTTCCCGTATCAAATCAAAAATAGGTGTTTTATTAAATGTTGTTGTTCCTTTGTGCTGTGACGTGCAACATTGTACTGGGCGGTGTTGTGAAAACCAAGTAAAGAACTTGTCTCGTTGATGGAGCTTCACGGCGTTATTATCACGTATCTAGCGTCTACACCGACTCCCCCTCGCTGGTCCTCCCTCCCTCTCCTTCCTTCTCCCTCACATGCCGGGGACAGTGGTGGGGTCTCGCTGGGTGATCCATCTCTGTCAGGCCGCTAAAATGATAACGCCAATTAAAGCCGGGGAGTAATTGCCCTCCGCCCGCCTCGGGTCCCCACAGACCCCCCCCAGGAGCCTCGGCCCCCGAATATGAATGAGACCCTGGCCCCTGGAGGCCCTCGCTGGAGCGAGAGTGGAGATGGTGAAGGGAGGGGGGGGGGGGGGGGGGCAGAGGCGAAGAAGGAGAGGAGGAAGAATACTGGAGGGTTGGGGGAGGAGGGGTGATTTGTAACTTTTAACCTCCACTGATCACCGATGGCCTTGACACAAGGCGGGGAGGAGGATATAGAGCACACACCCAACACACACGCACACACAGTAAGATACACGTTCTTACACTGTAAAACACACACACACACACACACACACACACACACATATATATATCTCACATATCTCACACACTCTGTTCCAGTATATATATATATATATATATATAGCTGGGAAGATGCACATGAATGAGCGTGCACGGTCAAGGTCGCTGTCAAAGGACTTATGGCCCTTGCCACTGCAGCTAGGCGCCCAGAGAGGAGACCCTAATGGGAAGTGATGGGGCCACACGGCACTGGAGTGGAACACCACTGATCAGAGGCGACAACACTACACCCAGCCACTCCAAGAGGAGCGCACACTAAAACACACAGCCATTCATACACACATGCACACACACACACACACACACTCCCACCCACACACACACACACACACACACACACGCCATCATGCTGGAACAGACCAGGCCATCGGAACTACACCTACCCCTCAAAGATACTCACAAAAGCACACACACGCACACACACACACACACACAGACACACACACACACACACACACACACACACACACACACACTATCATAGAGGAAACGACCAGGCCTGCAGAACTAGCATTGTTCCCAAGCCTACATCGTAAACAAACATCTCAAATATGTTATTGGTTATCTCCTATGACTTCCTCCAGACTGACTACTCACTGGACCCTCCAGGAAGGCCTGTTGTCTGTCCCAATCAGCACACGCTGCCCAGCATACAGACAGGCAGGACCCAGACCTATAGCACAGTCAGTCCTACAGGGCTCCAACCTGCTCCCCGCCACCCACCAGGCTGCCCTGACAACCCATGAATCACATACACACACACACACACACACACACCGCATGACAACCTCGCGCACCTCCTTCGCTCAAGCGACGTGTGTGAGCGAGAGAGCCAGTGTTATGACAGGCCGCTTAAAGAGCTCGTGGGCGGACGTCGCCGATCTGGCAGGGCTGTGCGTGGGCGGCCATTAGCGGTGCCTTTGTCGCAGGGGCCACCCGGCCGGAGGGTGACCTGTGGCGGGGGCAGACGGCCAGACGTGGGGCCGAGGCGATTAGGACAGGGGACGGAGGCCCGACGGGTCCCGGGGACTTCAGCCAGGGACGTGTCACACTGAGCTGACGCTAATGGGATGGGAAGGGGAGGGGGGGGGGATTAAACCGTACGATTCAGGCTGAACAGTACCCCCATCACGTGGGGTATCGCCGTCCTGATGGTGGGAGGAACAGCAACACCCGGAACGGGAGCGTTCGACCGCGCGTCTGGTCGGACGAGGTCTAAAAAAGGAGTTCCCAAGCCCTGCGGGTGGGGGTAGGGGTGTGTGGGCTGTGGGGAGGGTCTGATGCCGCGTGTCGCACAACGGGAGATCCGATGAGAGGCCCTCCTCGCCGGCGACTCAATAAGCGCCATCAGGAGAGTAACGATGTGCCTGCACTCGATATGACAATAATCCCCCCGTAACTTCATCAACACTATTTACGCCAGCAAGCCGCCAAATGGCTTCAGTGTGTTCGGCATTATGATCCCCCCCTCCCCCCTTCCTCTTCGCACTCAGCTAAAATAATAACCACAATAATAACAATAATAAAATGGCGGCGGCGCGCATCGATCCCGCCCGCTTAGCCTGCGCACGGGGGAGCGGCTTTAGCGCCGCCGCGGCCGGCGCTAACGTTGACTTATTGCGACGGGAGCGTGCCGCCAAATCCATAATTAGACTCCTTTTGTTGCCCCCGTTGTTGTTGAAAACGTAATTATGAAAGATGAAACACAGCCTTCAGTGAGATGGCTGTAAAATAGCATAATTAATATGGGCTTTTGCGAGAACAATCCCCGCTTTACGGGAGCCCCCGCGTCGCCGCTGAAATTAATTAAGTGTGCCAGGATTTATGGCCCGCGCTCGGAAATGAAGAGAATTAATCGCCGGCTGAAGATGGATGGTTGCTGGAAAATGATGACGCCCTGGACCCTGTTGGGGGGGGTGTTGGGGGGGTGTAACTGCTTTAGAGGGAGACTTTTGGAGGGGGACAGAGGGGCTCTGACACAATTACACCCCCACAGCTAACAGCTGGATGAGCCCTGGGACGGGTGTAAATCTTCAGGCCAGGTTTGAGTTATGAGATTTGTTTGTTTTTTTCTCTGCTCCTCCAACCCACCTGCATCAAGATCCCCCCGGGGCCCTGAACACGGGAGTCAGACATTTTGTAGTGACGGAAAGGAACATATTCGGAATATTGAAAAAAAAGTTTGGACCCATGACAATTTGAAGGGAGATTTCTAGGAGATGTCAAAGAGAGACTGTGCTTCGATGTGTTATGACAGGGGTCTTAGCATGGATGGGATTAGCGTGACATGCTCTTCTCCTGACAGATGTGCTACTCGCTTGAAGAAGGAAGAATGAATGATCATTTAAAACAATGACAGGCCATAAGAAGTGCAAATGGGAGGAGTTCTCAGACGCAAGTAACGCAATAAAAAAAGTATGACTTGCAAAACATAAGCACACTTGTAAAATGTACATGTTTAATCAATATTCAATTTACAGCCCCGATCATATTTAATGGAGCTTGTCTATAATGTACAGTACACAATCCAATAGTTTTCTGCGATGAGATGAGTATGGGAGATGGTGGGCTTAACAACATATCCTAATAACTACCCCCCCCCCCCTATTTTACTTATGTTCGTGAGTGTGTAAAGATTGGATCCACGACACCTTCCATCCCCCTCCATTAAAACACGCTCCTCCTAACTTGTTTGCTCGTCGGTGGAGCGCTGGGCTAAGTCCATTGGGATGCGCCAAACTCTAAAGACATTTATGTCCAACACAGATTATGAACAACAAAGCCCCGGCTCTGAAAAGACACCAAGACAACCCCTGGCCCACCCTCATCCATCCTAACCCCCTAGTGTCATGGGAGACATCTTGTCCGGGCGTGTGTGTGTGTGTGTGTGTGTGTGTGTGTGTAACGCACAATACACACATGTTGTAGAAATAATGGACGGCTAATGAGCCAGCTCCCCTCTCCCTGGACAGCGCCACCATGTCTGGGATAGCAGGGTGTGTGGGATGGCTTCTCGGCGGTAATTAGCCTGAAACACACACACACACACACACACACACACACACACACACACACACACACTCATACAGTCACTCACACGGACAAGATAAATGAAGGCTGGTGGGTGTGTGTTGTTGGACAGTTGATTGGGCAGGTACGAAGGGAGTGTCTGGGGCCTCCAGAGCATGTCCGCTCTGATAATTACTGCGTGAGGCACTGGGGCTGTGTGTGGGAATGGCTGTGTGTGTGTGTGTGTGTGTGTGTGTGTGTGTGTGTGTGTGTGTGTGTGTGTGTGTGTGTGTGCGTGTGTGTGCGTGCGCGCGTGTGCAAGAGTGTGTGTCTGTGGGTCCGTGTGCGTTTGTGTGCACACTCCCACTAAGGAGGAGACCTCATCCTAAATTGCTGTCTCTTGTCTCATTGTCAGAGTGATTATGAAATATTGTTTAATTTACTCGCCAGTGGAGTCCTCCGTGATTTTGATGAATCGAGGCTTTTATTTCTCTATTCGCTTTATTGTTTGCCTACATACAGTACGTGTCTTTGTGGGTGTTGTGTGTGTCGAGTTCCCCTCTGGTATTCATCTCAGAGCGGCTTAGAGAAGGCTGGTGAAGCCAATGTAATTTTCAAAGGAAACATGTAGCGTTGCACAGGGCAAAAGGTCAAACATGCGGTGAGACTTGCGCTGGTGCACAATGATAAAATATGAGCTGTGGGGACCTAAAACCAGTAATGAAACAGCGTGCCTTGTCTTGTCTAACCACATTTTAAAGACACAATGTAGCATGTTTACATATTTTAAGAACAAATATGCAGACAAAGGAGGCCTGGAGGCTTGGGAAGATGCTCCCTAAAAATAGTAGGAAAAGCTTGCAACCCGTCAACCACCTCGGTGACCCATAGGAGGAGGAGGAGAAGGAGCAGAAGGAGATGGGGGGAGGGGAGGGAGGGGGGGGGGGTATCGTTTAGGACTGTAAAAGACAGGTTAGAAATAGAAACTGTTAAGAGGTGTAGGATAAAGGGAGAAAAAGAAAGAGAGAGCCATAGAGAGAGAGAGAGAGAGAGAGCGAGAGAGAGCGAGAGAGAGAGAGAGAGAGAGAGAGAGAGAGAGAGAGAGAGAGCAAGGACGACAGGGGGAATCGAGGGCGGGGGGTGGGTGAGAGACAGAGATTGAGAGAGGGGATGGGGAGAGAGATGCATCACGCGGGCAGTGGAGCAGGGATGAGAGAGGGAGGCCCGGACCCACTCTAATTGATTACATGGCTATCGACAGGGCCCCCCAGAAAAAACAGCCACTCACTTTCCCCCTGATTGAATTAAACACCTTTTATGGGGGCGAATCGATTGCAGAGAGATGATAGGAGGTTTGGATGGAGGCAGGAAGAGGAGAGGAGCGCCCGGGCTTTATGATATGTAGAGGTGAAATCTGTCTATGGGGTCTAAGGCAGGGTGCTCTCTCTCTCTCTCACACAAACGCACGCACACAGACACACACACACACTCAGACACACACGCCCTCACACCCAGACACACACGCCCTCACACCCACTGCCACAGACAGGCGAGAGGTGCGATGCCACGTTGTAATTCAGGCAAATCAATGCTTTTAAAGCATTTAGCCATGCCCAGTAATGAAGTACTGTCAAAATAGGCCTGCCTAGCAATATATGTCCCAGGGCAGCATCAATCATCATTACGGGCGACGGCCCAGACAGCACGCCGAGATGAGAGCGGCCTGAGAGGACTCCGCGCCTCCATTCTCTCCTTTTTATAGTTTGATCAAAGATGAACTGTAAAAGAGGAGAGGGCAGGGGGGGGGGGGGGGGGTTCGATATCAGAGAGCCGCTGTGTGGTCAGTGAAACAGTGACGAGGCTGGAACGTCGATAGGCTGCACCATGAGACAGATCCTGCTCCAAACGGAACCAGGCCCAGAATGCAGGCCCAGATTCCTACACCCGGGCTGTCGCGGTGGCGATGAACCCTGACCCCCGCCGGTCTCGGGGGGGGGGCGATGTCACGTCTACCATGCATCCCAATCGTTCTGAAGGCAGCAGCCGCGAGAGGGGTGGGGGTGGGAGGGGGGGGGGGGGGGTCGACCTCATCCCCGCGACTCGTGGCGTGGTCAATAAAAAGACGGTCGACCTGGAATCGTTTTTTTTTGGAGCGGTTGTTGTTTTTTTGGGGGGGGGGTTTGCGCTAATGAAGGACAGGCCGCCCCGCTCACCCCCCTGACCGGTGTTGTCTTTCACGGAGACGTGCCTGCTGCTGCTCAGGCCAGGCACCATGACCTCACGGGTGCCACAAGACTAGAAGCCCCCTCCAAACACACAAAAACACACACACACACACACACTCACACTCACACACACAAACACACACACACACACACACACACACACACACACACCACTAACAGTGACCGGGCCAAATCAACTGCCCTGACCACAGGTTCAGGACCTCGTTAATATACCCCCCACTTTCCCATCCACCCATTTCGGCGATCCCCCATCGCTTCCTATAGAGAGTTCCCGCTCCACCCAACCCCTACGCGGCAGCCCAACAAATGAAAGCGTCTAACGAGGGTCTCATATAACGCTGGCGCGGCCATTACGGGAGCGTCTGAGGGAGAGCGGCGGGGCGGCGGGGCAGAGGAGGCCGTGAGGTACGGCGTCATGGCCGATTAGCATTCGAACGGGCTTCGGTGGCCATTAGCGCTGCGTTCACAAGCGCCTCAAGTACGTCGCCGCTTTTCCGTTTGACGGAGGCCCTCGAGTAACGAACCGCTCTCCGTCCGACCGGAACAATCCTCCTGTGGGAAAAGACCCGCCTCGTTTTCATTTGGGAAGACAGCGTTGCGAGGGGGTAGTGTATAAATATATGTAATGTATATATGTAATGTATAAATATATGGCCACAGGCTGGGGAGAAGAGTGAGTTGACAGTATTACGCAGGCACTCAGTATTAATACAGGGCGCCATAATGCATTCACTGGGATTATGGACACATCGCTTCGATTAGCTCCGCAGAGAGGAGCAGGAGCCCCGTCCCCCAGGGGACCGCCAAACACAAACACACACACACAAACACACTCACTCGCCTCGGCGCGCACACTCCGGCGGTGTGATGAACACGGGCCTCCGTGAACCCTTTTACCGGCAGGATAATGAAATCAATAACGGCATATAAATAAGTGGGCCCAAAACAGTTCCATGATGAAGTGACTAAAGGACTGTGGAGCCCAGAGGCTGGCTGAGTGGCCTGCTGCCCAGGCCGCATGTCTGTCTGCCGGGCCTGGCGGCCGCACTGCGAGCCTCCACCCTCCGCCTCCTCCTTTCTCTCCGGGCAGTCTGCCTGGACGTCCCCGTCTTCGAGGTCAACGCGGGGAAGGACGTCGCTTCTTCGTCTGGTCGTTTTCCGGTTCTTTCGGTTGCCCCTTTCCGCTCTGCTCCGCCTCGAAAACACAACTTTAGTCGATGAGCCTCCGGCCGGGAGAAGGCGGATGTTACGTTCCCACGACGTCACAAAAAAGGTAGGCGCCTCCCGCGCTCTCGTAAACAACGACACACACACACCCGCACGCACACACACACCTCCGAGGCCAGACAGCGGAGATTTGATGACTCTGATGGATGGCCGGACAGAGGGTATAGACGGAGAGAGGAATTTGATTTGTCTCAGACGCGGGACGGAGGGAGGGAGGGCAGCGGGGGTGGCGGGGGGACATCCGTCGGTGCATCATGGCGCCCCGCGCATGTATCAAAGTAAATCAATTACCGATCGATAAGCCTCTTCAATTTGCATGAATCAAACAGCAAGGCCCCTCTTTCACTCTCTCCTCCCCCTGCGTTTCCCTCGGTCTGACATGCTGGCCATCCTTCTCTCTCTCTCTCTCTCTCTCTCTCTCTCTCTCTCTCTCTCTCTCTCTCTCTCTCTCTCTCTCTCTCTCTCTCTGTCCGTCCTTCTCTCGCTCGCTCTCACTGTCACGCAGATGAAATGTGTTCTACCCCTGTATCTCCTCTCGGTCTGTCCCCCCCCCCCCGCCCCCCCCCCCCCCATGCCGACTGCGACGTGACATGGCCTACAGGGGCGTGACATGTGGCGTGCACTGGGACCTTCTGAAGGCGCCACGCGGTCAGACCATCACGTGTCCTTGTTTCTCTTGACCTTCCAGCGGATGTTCCAGTCTCTCGGGTGGCCTTTTCCTGTAGTCTACTACCCACCGTGTCCTCGTTACGTAGTAAGCGTTTCTTCCTGTGTTCTGCTAAGTTGTTGCAGACAATCAAGCTGTACAGATAGTTCTGAAATATTTGGCTATTAATCCAGATCATGTTGTTAATAATTTAGATTCCTATCTTTCTCTTTCCATTTGCTTGTCATTCAACTCACAAGCCCACATGCAGTGATGTTTTCTCCAAACGAAGCAGAAATCCCGCATGAAGGGGAGGGAAACGGCTGGCTTTCGTCGAGTGCCTCCGTGAAATCACACGCTGGAATGCATGTTCCAACGCTTGTCATTTAAGAGATCCAAGATGCATGAGCAGAGAAACAGGAGCGGGGCAAAGTAGCCGCCTGTCGACATCTATCCCGGGAAGGAATGCGTCCCAACAAATCTTGTTGTTTTATTTCCACCATCGAGCAGCCCTCTCCATAACGCGCCTTGAGTCATTAGGACTGATACTTAGTGATTGACAGCCAGTTAGAGTGCACCTTCAGTGCATCACTTATCACGACCCGCTGGCACGCCGGCCAACGCACGTGCCCCGCATTAATATTAACTCACTTAAAAACACACACACACACACACACACACACACACACACACACTCCCGCCGCCGCCACACACTCCCTTCAAGCCCCGGCCTGGGCGTAAATTTCTCCAGCTGTGACTTCTAAGACAAATAGACTATAAAAGTGCCAGGGGTGTTCGCACACACTCGTTTCTGGCACAATCAAATCAATTTCCTCTAAGTAGCCATAAACATGTTCTCTTTTAAAAGGCGCAAGGGGGCTCCCATTATCCACGGGGCCCCTGGCCTCCTCCTCAACCCGAAAGGGCCCTCCGCAGGGGTCAGTGCAGGGGCCTCATCTGTCTCCGCCTGCTCCACACCCGGGGAGAGAGACCAGTGCCGCGGCCACGTTCGGGCCTCTCTGATCACAGCCCCGCGTTCATTAATCAGTGGCAAGCAGGCCCGGGAACAAAGAGAGGGCATGGCAGGGGGGGTTAGGGGCCCCCAAGAGCGCCCTCTGGCCTACTCCAGGGTCCGGGATGCCCCCGCCGGCCCGCGGAGGTCTGGGGGTACCCCCCGGACAAGGACCTCTGTTGTGACTGGGGCTGGGTCATTAATAATCCTCCCCGGCGGAGGGGAGACCCTGGGCTGCAGACAGTGTGCAGGAATGATGAATATTCCTCCATGGTTATCTGTCCCCGCGCTCCTCTCCCGGTCGTCCCCTCCCTTCCACCTCCATCTCCTCTCCATTATAATTCAGTTACTGTAGTGACTCCACGGGGGCTGATGGGACCACAATTACCCCTCGCGTCCCTCCCACGGAGGACAATTGTAATTGTAATTGACTATAACCACTTCATGCATCCAGAGCCTACGTCAACCCCCTTTTCCGCGGCGACTTCCGCGCCACCCCTCCCGACTCCCTTTGCTCCCTCCGTCTCTCCCCTCTCTCTGCCAGACCTCGGGCCCCTAGCTTTACACTCATGGGAGTTGACACTCGGCTCCTGCAAACCCAGTTAATATTCAATGACTCATTAAAGATTGATTGGGAGCTGTAAAAAAAAAAACGGGGGAAAATCGCACGTATATGAGGGAGCGCGCAAATCCTGTCCTTCACTTGTAATTGTACTTTATGGGGGAGCGTGTGCCGCGCGGCTCCCCTGGTCCTAGTTAGAGAAGGTAGGGGGAACGGAGAACGGCTGCTCGCCGGTGGATCCGGGGCTAGGCCAGGGTCGACACGGACCCATGTCCGCGTCATAAACACCGGACCGGGGCAATCAGGAGGGGGGATTGCCCCCCTGAGAGAGCAGTTCATTTCCACTGATGAAATATTCAGGAGTTGGTAGCACGCCCAAAGAGGCTGGGGAGAGAACGTCTTGGAGCTGTAAAATACGGCGGAGGAGGTCATCCATCCTCGTCCCACTCGGAGGGACACGTGCGCTGTTTGTTGTGGGGGGGCTCGGCACACCTTCGCCAGCGTTCTGTGGCGTTCACGTTACCAATGGACTGTTATACCCATGGCTCGAGCCGTTGTAGAGGCTGGCTATACTTTATCATTAGTGGGATGACATACCGCGCACATATTATAACAGTTAGTTTGCGTGAACAACCACAGGTGAACTCCATGGAAAGTGCTTTACTGGGGAGTTCTCTCTCTCTCTCTCTCTCTCTCTCTCTCTCTCTCTCTCTCTCTCTCTCTCTCTCTCTCTCTCCCCCTGGTCTCCCACCTCTCCCTGACCCCCCACATCACCTCCTCCCCCCTTTTCCCGGGAGCACCCAGCCCAGGCGGCAGCGCAAACGCAATTTTCCGTAATGTCATTTGCGACGCGGCGAAGGAGGAAGGGGCGAAAGTCCCGGCTGTCAACGCCATCTCAACGCAGCGTTTGGGAAATGCGACCCGACACATGACGGATTCTTGGGTTTGTCCAAACGGACAGCTCTCTGCCCCCCCCCCCAAACCAACACTCCAACCAGCCCACTTCCCCTTCGTCCTTCCTAACCCCGTACCGCCCTCCCTCTTCCCTCTTTCCTCTTTCCTCAACCACCAATGCCGCCTCTCCGCCGCTCCTCCACCCCGCCTCTCTCCCGGGCCGTGTCACTCCCGCCTTCCCCGAGAGTGCTCTGCCCCCCCCCCCCCCCCACCCACCCCACCCCACCCCGTCTCCCCTCTCTCATGTCAAACAGGCAGAAATTAATGCATTATTAAGTGTGCGCGGAGGGTCAAGTCATCTCATCGAGTCTAATCAAGTCATGCGGGGCGTGTGACTCCGGCGCGGGGCTCGGGGTGTAAATGCAACGAGCTGATGAACCGCGCCGCCCCGCTCCCTGCTCTCCCCCCGGTCCGTCCGTCCCTCTTTATCTAGCTCCATACATTACGCGTGCATCATCAACTAGTTCCACGTTGCCTCGGATATACCCACTGGATATTTCTTCTCCTTCTTCTAACCCCCCCCCCCCCAAAACACTCCCGTTTCCGTTTTCCGTGGAGCGTTGTAAAGGAGAAAAAAAACCCGCGTCCCTCTCAATCACCCCGGCCAATCAATGGAGCTGATCGGGCCAGTGAACAGGAACGCATTGGGTTAACACCTCCAACCTGGGCTGCACCTGAGCTGAACCCGGCCCGCCCCGCGGCGGCTCGTATCCCATCTGTCACCCCCCCCACACTGGTCCTTCCAGCGAGAAGATTGAGTGGACCTCCGCGGAAACATGATTTTCAATACACATTGTTAACTCGCTAGGGAAAGGCCTTTGCCAAATTCCATCAAAGTGTGCAACTGTGTATTAAATGACTATTGAAGGGGCCAGCCATCATTTTTCATGCCATAACCACAGTGTGGCCCCGGGCCGACTCTCCCCCTAGTAGCACAAAGAGGGCCATTGCTATTGATCGGCTGGGAAAATGTGTTGACACTGGTTATTGATAGTGGCGTGGACAAATTGAGCCAGGATGGTGGGAGTTTGGAATATGAAGTCCCCGGGTAGTTAATCCAGGGGGTGAGCGGCGCGTGTGAGGTTCATACGACCACGCGCTCCCTCCGCACCGAGAGGCAAGCAGGCTCCGGGAGGCTTCCTGGCTTCTGTTTGATTTTTTTGCTTCCCACGCTTCGTCCCTGAGACGGCGGTGATCCGTATTGGGAGCAGGTGGGCGCGGGGCTGTGAGTGGGCGAGGGGTGAGGGGCGGTGGGGGGCAGCGTGGGCGGCGGGTCACCGATCCGGGGTTACCGAAACATCGGCATGTCCCACAGTGGAGAAGGGCCCCTGAATGCGGGGCTCAGTGTGAAGGACGGGAGCTGGTTAATCTTTAACCAGCCCCATCCTGTTTCCCCTCAAAACACCCTGGCCCCAGCCAGGCCCAGGCCCAGCCCTCCGTCCTCCACCCCTCCCTGTTAGGGACAGCCATGATGGATTGCCCCCTGTCATTGTGAACCGGTGTGGAGACGGGGTGTAAGAGGGAGCGAGGGTTCTTGTTAATCTGACCCTGTGCGCCAGAGTGGACAACGCAACACATTATGACACCCCCCCCACCTCCTCCTCCTCCTCCTCCCAAAACCCTTGAAGAGAACACATGGCATGTAAACCAAACTCGGCCGCCCACATAAAGGACCCCCTTTCTCCTTCCTGCCGAGTCCACTTCCACTGCCCGCTCCTTTATCATGAGGAAAACTAATTAGAGGGATGCCTCTACCAAACCTGCTTTGGCGAGGAGCAGTAAAAACAAAAGGGAAGAAGAAAAAAGAAGAGAGAAAAAAAAATGAGAGGGTGGAGAGGAGAGACGGCGAGCAGCTGCGCGGAGTGACAGGAGCTGGAGCGGATGAGTGATGGTGCTGGAAGAACTTGGGATATCGACGGGTGATCGGTCATACGCGCAGGCCTCTGTCTGTCTCAAGCCCGGCATATGTCTCAGACGCAGCGGATCCCTCGTCCTCTCCCCTTTGTGTGGAAAGCGGACTGTAACTCTCGATAATGAACGGAAAGTAACGAGAAATAAGTTGCGTAAAGAAAAGGTGGGACATTTTTGGGGGGGTTAAAATAAGTCGCTGAAGATAATTTCTCCTATGACCATTTTTAAATAACTGGACAGTGTTTAGATGTTATATAACAAACGCTCTCACCAGAACGCGATAATCATGGAACACAAGCCGTGAAAGTCGAGAGAATGTGTTGTACTGCAACCAGACGTACCAGTTAGACCGCTCGGCATGAAGTCCTCTCTGTCCCACTGGAGTCCCCAGAAATCAACAGGGGCCTAATGGAGGACGGAGCACGACCTCATCATCGGGACAAGATGGATGTGTTCATCTCTGTAGTATCCAAAACAGGTTCATACAGTATGACAAAAGCAGGAAGAAGTCGTTTTAATTAGTTATGGCCCTGTCTGGTATGATTAGTCCCGGGTCCCGTGGGGCGCGTTGACAAAGTGTATGTATAGGCGTTCATTACAGGGAACAGGATGTCAAGGCCTTACAAGGAAATGCAATGGGCAGATGAACATGGGTCAATTTTACCATTTGCTAGCCCCCCACCCCCCCAAAAAAAAATCCAAATTGTGTTTTTGCGCCACTCAACAGTCAACACCATATGGAGCTGGAGTGGGGACATG
Organism: Galaxias olidus; assembly: GCA_026901105.3. Classification (NCBI taxonomy): domain Eukaryota; kingdom Metazoa; phylum Chordata; class Actinopteri; order Galaxiiformes; family Galaxiidae; genus Galaxias; species Galaxias olidus. Next base: position 40,340 of record JAPMUY010009212.1, read on the forward strand.
GGGTGTCACTGAGACACAGAGATAAAGGGGCTTCATAGCCTGGCGCCACGGGCCTCTATTGATGGACCAATGTGCATCAGTGTGTGTGTGTGTGGGTGTGTGTGTGTGTGGGTGCGTGTGTGCGTGCGTGCGTGCGTGCGTGTGCGTGCGTGCGTGTGTATGTTTGGGGGCAAGTGTTGGTGGAGAGGTTGACACGCACATGCGCTGCGCCCCTCTCAGCTGACTCTGAGAATATGTTTGCGTGGGACAAGTCCACCAAGACCCATCCATCAAGCGGACACAAATATGGCCTGCGCCACTGTTGACACGGGGTTAACAACTTGACACTGACTGGGAGGGGGTTATAATAGAGTGGGCCATGCCAACACCATTGACTTCATTCAATACCGAACATTCCAAATATTTCCAGTTAGTGGGGAATGAGCATGTGACATTCCGTATGAAAAATGGACCCTGTCGAGGTTATCTACATATTTGGACAGCTTGGTCCGATGCCTGTTACAAACACGCCTCTCAAGGGGGGGATTTGGTATTTAATGAAGCTGAACGAAAAACAGCAAATCTCCCCTTACCCTTGTTCCCAGTACCTGGAGTAAAACAAACATAGTTCTATTTCCTCCTTTTTCCCATCCCATTTGATACCTCGACTCGATGTGATCCTGAAGTAGGATATGGCACAGAACATCAACAAGCAGTCCTCAATAGGTTTGCGTTCTGTAAGTAATGCCCAGCTTACAGTAAGAGAAGAAAGTAGCTTGACAAAGTGCGAGGGGGCCTTTCTTCAGGACAGAAATCCCGGGGGAACGGCGCGCGAACACTTGAAGATGTAAACAATGCCTTGGCAGACTGATAGCCGTCACGCAGAGATGCTAATCGGGTAGAAGAAGGAGCAGACAAAGGAAGCGGGACATGTTCCAACAGGAAATGGAAGTAGTCTGGGCCACATAAATCTATGAGTGGCTGTAGCCGGGACGTGCCGGGGGGTGGGGTCGGGCTAATGCCAAGGGGTGGGGGAGGGGGGGTGGTGTCATAATCTTAGCCCGGGCCATGTTCTCAGTGGGGCTTTTTTAACACAGGGACCCTTTTAATTGCACTCAAAGCCAGAATGGCAGAACATCAATCTTGATGAGTGGATCTGCATCACAGTTCTCCCAGGCCAATCTATCATCGTGCCGGCTGGACCCCCCTGCCCCCTGGCAAACACACACACACACACACACACACACACACACACATAGAAAACCTCTCTCCCGCCACTCTCCCGTTTTCCTGTCCCATCAGCGACCTCCCAACGTACTTTTTTTTATAGCTCGACACTTCTGAACGCTGTAGGTGCTGTGGCACATCGGGGCGAAAGCGATGATCGTTGGATCGCGGCTAGCGTTTTTTTTGGAGTCGAGACGGGACTATTTCTGCCCGAGGTGTCGGATACCGCAGGCCCCTCCCTGTACCCTTCGGAGCCGCGGATAGACTTGAAGATGATGTCAGCACACACGCCGTCAGCGCCGTTCTCACACCGAGCCTCGGAATGCCACGGCCTCCTGCTAGAGGCGCAGCACGGAGATCGCTCCGCGTGCCCGGGGCCATTCACCTCCCCGGGTTTGTTCCGACTCACGCGTTTACACGACAGCTGTACAACGGCCAATTTGTTTAGCAAGACGTATCCTTGTTTTATTTCCACAGATCATATAATGTAGCTGTGATGCAGGCCTCCGGTGTCTTCGGAATTACACTTAATGCATGTTGCTTTGCTTCCTGACCCGGCTTATATAATTTACAAGCCTGATTTAAACCTTTTGCGGAGCACTTTGCGTTGTTCAAAGTGTAATTCAAGGGGAAGTAGCCATAGGCTGCATTAGAGGTCGAGCCAACGGTCTTGTGGTGAGCTGGAGAGTCTTAACTACCTCCTCCTTCGCCGTAAGTACCCTGAACTCTTAGCGGTGGTGATGGAACACTTAAATACAGAGAGGCCTCCTCAAGGCTCTCTCTCTGTCCTTCTCTTTCTCTCTCTCTTTCTGCCCTTCTCTGTTTCTCTCTCTAACGCCCTTCTCCTCTCTCTCTCTCTCTCTCTCTCTCTCTCTCTCTCTCTCTCTCTCCTCTCTTTTTCTCTTACTCTTCTCTCTCTTCCTCTCCTCCTCTCCCTCACTCCGGCCCTTCCCGT
>JAPMUY010009212.1:47500-81234 GCA_026901105.3 Galaxias olidus
GCCCCCAGATGTGTCGTCTGAAGTGAATGAGGGGTAGGTGCTTTGAGTGCCGTGACAAGTTAAGTAGAGGGAGTGGGACCATTGTCTTCCAAATCAGCTGTCAGTGGGTTCCTGCTGTCAGCAGTTTGACTCAGTACCTGGCTGGTTAATGATCGAGCCGCTCCGTGCTGGAGGTGGAATGGACCACCGCCGCACACAACAGAACAACACCTTGATTGACAGATCAGCTCGCTCTGGCACATTTTTCAAAGGAAAGGAGGGAGAGAAAAAAAAATAGAGTGATTGAAATGAAGGGTACATAAAAGAAATGGGGGGGGGGAGTGGAGGAGAAGAGGAGAAGGAGTAGGAGGAGATGTATGTTTGTGTGGGTGCGATGGATGGGATGAAGGGTGAGCGCGGAATGGAAGAAGAAGAGGAAGATGTAAGATGTCCCTTCGTCAGAGGTTGATATGTTCTGAGAGCTTTTTTAAGCGACACCCTACCCGAGGGCACCCAAATAGACGTGGGCAGTTGTGGACATTTTCAAGAATGTGCCAGCATGTGTGTGTGCCTGAGTGTGTGCGTGTATGTGTTTGTGTGTGTGTGTGTGTGTGTGTGTGTGTGTGTGTGTGTGTGTGTGTGCACTCACCCACAGACGAGTAGGCTAATAAAGTAATCAAAGTGACAGCTCTTCAGACCGACCACATGTCATGGCAGATAGTGTTACCAGTACGACACCACTGAGGCAAACGCCGCTAAACATAAGCAAATCATCCTACTTGCGCAAAAGAATATGACAAGAGCACATCACTCAGGCTGCTTTGATAGAGGAATAGAGAGGTGTCCCCTGGGCAGGGATAGAGAGAGGTAGACGGTCTGACACATAATGAGGACGCGTTTTGAAAGGGAAATTGCCTCCCCTGTTGGATACAAAAGACGTTGCAACCCCCACTTGTGCCCAATCCCCCATCCACACACACACACACACACACATGCATGCACACACACATTCACGCGCGTACACACACACACACACACACACACACACACACACACGTATACACACACAAAAAAACATCCTCCTAAATCTAGCCTACCGTCCCCGTGGTTCCCCCTAGAATGCCTATGGAGGCTTGATTTCAAATGGAAAAATTAATGGGAGAATAATAGCCCTGGGCCTTGCTCCCTAACACATTCACATCTAGTCAGTCTACAGGGTTGAGGGAGAGAGGGAACGACATTTTGATCCATTCCCCCATCTTGGCCTGGTATTCCATTGTGGCATTCACATGTGCATACACTTGCACATAGTACATACACGTACATATTCAGACACTAGAGAGAGAGAGAGAGAGAGAGAGAGCGAGACTCCTGGGACTGTACCCCCTTTTGTGGGCTAAACATTCAAATATTAGTACAGGGGCTGTGCGGATTTCAAATAAATAAATTTATTAATTAAGAAGCACTGATTAGCAATTCCCATGGTGGTCGTTCCAGCGCGTTTGATATTCATTTTTACTTCCAGGAGAATAATTCTGCACTTAACGTGATTTCTGAAACCTTTCCAATCTTTAGAGTGGCTCGATCTGGCAAGACTGAGGTGGTTTCTTAAATATTATTGATGTAATATAGAACTCAACCCTATGTGGCTATGTGGGTAAGAGATGCACGAGAGTTCAATCCAGTTGAACCATAAACTATGTATTTGATTTTTTTTTTTAAATGTATAAACCTTAAATTGAAAATAATTGTCTTTGGATAGTCAGACCTTTCAAAATAAGAGGCTTCAGCGAACGCCCTAAACCTGTATTGTCACCCTTATGCATTTTGGTGTATAATTCCTTATTAGCGAAAGCCTTGCAAGTTTTATTGAAGTTGATACAGAGCCAAGTAAGTTGCAGGCATAATTACTGTGAATCAAAGTTAAGACATTAATGCTCTTGGGCTTGGGATGGAGGCTGTGTGCGTCTGTTTATTCCTGTGTGTGTCTGTGTGTGTGTACGTACATGTGTAAGTGTGCGTGAGAGACCAAGGAAGGGGGTCGGTTGTTAAGAGTTTAAGAGCGGAAGAGGAGTCGATGTAGAAGCAGCATTGATGTCGGGGAAGCCCGACAGCACTTTCCTGTTCAAACATTTTTCAGGGACTAACCTGGCGAAGCCCAACGCCTTCTGCCCGAGCGGCGGGATTCCTGCGCTTCCTGTTTCTCCTGACTTTGAGGAATTTTACGGTGAGCAAAATCCCAACGCTCCACTCAAACCACCCCGCACCTCGCTTCAGATACCTGCCTCAGCAAAACTCCAAAAGGAGAGGGAGAGCCATCTTGAGAGAACTTTCCAGGCATAGATATGCATGAGACACATCTGCAGCAGTCACCCCTGTCAAGCGGGTCCCTTTATAGGTAGCTCTCTTAGAGATGTTTCTCATGGCATTTACTGGACAGAAAGGGAGCTCACCTTCTTGTATATAGAAAGTAATACGTTTCAACAGACTGTATGGAACTGTTTGGCCTGTTTCTATCTAAAGATTGTCTATTTCACCAGTTTGCCTATTAAATGGGGCCTTTTTACCCAATGGCTGAACCTAATGCTGAGCTGTTATTACATGGTGTTAACAAAACAAACATAGGCCTGTTTTAACTTGCATTTAGTATTGACTAATTGTATTTATATATATATATAAATATATATATATATATATATATATATATATATATATAGAGAGAGAGAGAGAGAGAGAGAGAGAGATATGACAAAATAGTGTTTATTGCATACTTAAAGCGTTTTCTGAAAAAAAATAAAGATAAGAATAAAGAATCACTTTGTATAAAACAATACAAGGATTCAATACTTTGTGACCAAATGACTTAAGGTTGTTTGCCTATGAACACAAAAACAGTTAACACAAATAAGCTTTCGTTTTATAAAAATCCCTTTTGGAAACAGCACTCTGTGGCCATAGACAACCAGAGACGAGAGTACGACAGCGTGTCTGGGGCACCGAGTGGTGGTGTGATACAGTTCCCAAACAAGCCACCGCTCGCCGGGCTCCTGCAGTGAGCCCACGGGGCAGTGTCGCATTCATTGCTGCCTCTACACAGCCTGAAGACCCTACACGATATCTAACGCTCGCATCAAAGAAGCCCCACGCTGAATTGAATGAAATCTTTATTCAACACGTTCAGTCTCTTCCTGTTTGCCCTCTTTCTCTTCCTATTTCTATTCCCCACCTTGGCCCCCCCGCTCTCCTCTCAGCTCCGCCACCAAACAGACAAGAAAGACTTTGTTCCTCCGCCGTTGTTACCAGCTTCACTTCCTTCCTGCCCAGAAGCACTGGAGTGTACCTCGTTAGTTCTCTCATAACCAACTTCTCCTCTCCTCTCATCTGCCAGGAGCAACAAAAAAAAACTAGTCAGGGGCTAAATGAGAGAGGAAGAAGAGGAAAAATTGGGAACCAGCAGCCGGCGTTTTCTTTCTTTTTGTGGATGAGAGTATGACTCCATATAGCTATAGGTGAAAGGAACTGGTGCTGGTTAACTAATTACAGATGCAATAAGAACAAGACAAAGGAAAGAGACAGGCGTGCTCTACCTGTGAAAAAATGTTTCATCATTAACTTCGTACACACTAAACAAAAACTTCAAGCAACTGCAAGATGATCGATCTTGACTTTCTATACCATTGCCCTTCTTTCTGCAAGTCATGTATGGCTACCTTAGAGGAAGATGTCTGCTATTGAATTGTCGTGTACTTTGATTACTAACCTTTCATTTCTAGTCTACCTTTTGCCCCTTGTAAGGAAGGTATAATTACCGATGGTCTTGTATTGATGTAACTTGCATATTACAGTAGCTCTTCCTGCTCTGACAGACAGACACACACACACACACACACACACACACACACACACTCTCTCTCTCTCTGGTCATCCATCAGAGCACTGAGTGTTATTTCTACCCCCACATGTCTCACGCTCAGGTATAAATCACTCAGGCTGAATCCAAGAGCCAGTGGGTCTAAATAATTAAAGAGCTTTAATTTATCAGGATTTACCACCCTTAGACAGTAGACCTGACAGAGAGCTAGAGTTTGAGAGGGACTTAATACACAACAAAATTAACAAGCTCACACAAGACAAAAGTTTTTTTTTTTCTTTATTAGTGCAAACAAACAAGATGGGACTGGCATTAAGGACAGTATGAGAAGGCATTTGGGGCCAGAACCAGTGCTACGTAATCTGGCCATGTAGAGATTATTTGTTGCTCAATGCGAGTTACCAAGGAAAAAGTAAAATGCATTCACTGAGATCATTCAAAAATGTCAAAAGTGTGTATTTTAGTTTGGAAAAAAAACGACCTAACCGTATTAAAATAATACATATTTAAGGTTATGGTACTTAACAATATGAATAAAATAAGCATTATTTGCTTTTTTTAGAAAACTTCCCAGAGTGAATTGTTACAGCCAACAAATTCACAATTAATTTTTTTTATCGTTGATTGCAAGAAAACGTGCTGAACTAACATGACTCTAACCTTCAATATTCAACCACAAAATCTGAAATTAAAATCAAGCCCAACCATCATTTGAGTAATCTTAGCTGTCATAAAGAAAACACAAACACGTATCTAGTTGCTAAGAAACAAACAAAAAATACTTTTTACACATATTTGTGTTGGATTTCTGGCAGTAATTGAGGGTTTTGGAAAAGCCCTTAGCTGTGGAAGAGGATATAGTTGGAGTCAGCCAAGCACTACCTGATTTTTTACAAAAAAATAAATAAAAAATAAAGGTTTGGGCTACAATATTTTTTATATGCCACAAATAAAACGTTTCACCGCCAAGCCAGTCACATATACACCTAAACTGAAATGATCAAAAAGCTAAGATTATCCCAATGATGTCTTTTCAATGACCATGTTTTTAAATGGGATCATTCGTGTCCGGTACCATTTCCAGTTAACCACGGTGGAAGAGGGCCCCAGGTGTAACAAGACGAAGGTACATCAACACTATGAATACGGGGCGACATTTATTGAATGAAGCCTTTTTCCATAATGCTTTACTACAGATACTTTGTCAATAGTCAATTTAGATGACAGGCAGCATGATAGAACTCTACTGCCCTCCCATGGCCATACAGCTGTAATGGAGGACAATGGCATCCGATGATGAATTAAGCCCAACATGACGCCCGGTGAAAGAGTTTTAGGATATACGTTTGTACATGCTGCTTGTATTTGGCCAGGCCATGTCAAGGAGCTTAGAAAGAAAATAAGTACATAAACAAAAAAAACACGCACTAAAACAAATAACATGAATCTTATAGCCTCGTGTATATGCCATTTTGTACAACAGGTCTATGAACAAAGCAAAAAAAGAAGAAACACAAAACCCAGTCTAGTGGGAAGTCACGGCTTCCTGCTAGGCTTACCAGCAATATGACATACCAGGCTATGATTCTTCACATTGGAGAGCACATTGACAAAGTCACCCATTCGGTGAAGAATATGTTGCTTTTATGACTTCGGACATTACAACGTTTTTATTGGAGAAGCCAAGCGTTGGGCAACCGTAGCCACTTAGTGGTGCAACCCTCTTTTAACGTTACTCAGTATTATCAACAGTAGGAATCATAAAACACAACTCTGTAAGTCTTGGCTACATGACACAATTTCATCACCGAATGAACAGTTCAAATCAACACTATTGAGCAGGTAATGAACAATCTAAAAGACCACAGACGTTGTTAGGGATGAGACACGAGGGGATACCAGCTATTACTCCTATCCAGAAATAACGTGCACATCCTTTATTTTTATGTTGCCCCCTTTATTTTATGAATAACAATATATTTCTAGATTCTTGATAAGCAAATCGCCCTTTGATTCGGATTATCCAGGGTTATATCACCGCCGCCCATTAGATGCATGTGTAACGGGCCAGTTGGTTTGGTATCCCAAAGACACACCACCCCCTCGTTCCATTTTCACTTACATCTCCCATGTTTCAGAAGTAAAAATTACTTCAATTCTCCATCAGGGAGCGCTGTAGAGCCTCCTGGATCATTGTGTGCTCATCTGTGGAATAGTCCTGGAAAGAAAGAAAGAAAGAAACGCAGGTGAACACGTACGCTTTCAAAGCTAGGTGCAGTTAGATTACAGTAACACACACCAATGAAATACAAATGAAAACAAATAGCACGCGTTCAAACCTAATAAGAATGCACACGTTCCAAAAACATTATGTTATATGAACAAGGCCTAAATGTTTTGAATCAAGTTCCTCTGTCAAAACGGAAACTGAAAGAACAAAACGCTTACAGTCAAGTTATAAATAGTAGCCTACACTAGCATACACAAAACATCTGTTGGTAGAGTCTACTTATAAGACATACCTGAATGACTAGGCTGACCAAACTACTGTTTTGAAAGAACAAAAGGTGTGCCCTTGTGGTGTAGTGCAGAGGACGATATAAAGGGCCTAATTGGTTTCAAATTATTGGTATATAATTGGTTATTTTTTTTATTTCCTGGTGGTTTTGAAACAGTGAGAATGTTACAAGCTGTTCGCTGAGCGGTAGATTCCACAGTGCTGCCGTCTGTGTGCAACATAGATCCCTTTTCACAAAGTTAAACATACAAAGGCGTTAATGCCACATTGCACCATGGCGATATTGGAGCTACGTGCAACAGTTCAAATTTAAGGAAATCCACAGCACTATCCCGAGCGTTACCCAGGAATATTGCGACTGGCAAAAAAAAAATTACAAAAAAATTAAAACACATAATCTCGTGAATTTTACTCCTCCTAGGTCTCTCCTGCAGTTGGCCCTCACCAGGCTATGCGGTTGCCAGGTTGGTTGCACAGCGCAACAATAAAGCCTTCTGTTGGGTGTAGGAATTAGTTTACAAGACCAACTGGCAGAAAGACTTCCCACATATCTACATCGTTGTTCATATTCGCTTCGTTCAAACAATCATTAACAAACGGCTGAATTTGGTGGTGCCTTTAGTGATCCTGTTCAAATAACTTTCGTGGCTTAATCTATTTTTTTGGGTGACGCCAGACATCATTTTGACACTGATGGAGGAAACTATTTAACTCAAAGAAACTTAAACTTAATATAAATAAGTTATATGTTGTAAAAAAAACTACTTACAACAAAGGTGTCATAAGAAAAAGTGTGTCTGATCTTAAGATGTTGGAAGAAGTCGGCACTCCTGTAGTTGGGGTCTCCCCAAGGCATAGAGGCACAAATAGGACACACCTTTAAAGACATACACACATCACTAAGCATTAGTAACACCAAAACTTATAACTAAACAAATGCATTCCTCTAAAAACTACAAATGATAGGGACAAAAGAGTCAGCAATGGATAAGAATGGGTTTCAAACTACACAGTTTATTTTTTGTGTGGAACCCATTTCAAAGGGGAGCTCTCACCACATGGCGGGTGTCTCTGGCGTGCTGAGAAGTGCAGTGCTCTACCAGGCCGTCCTGATCCAAGTTTTGGCAGTTGCAGTAGGGACAAGAGAAGGTGTAGCGATTTGGCACCGGACTGTTCCAAACAAAGAGAAAGAAAAAAGTGGATATTTACAGGGAGCATCGAATCGTTTAGCCTCTGGTCTTGAAATCACGACTGGCTGTGGTATGAGCCCCCAAACCTGATGATGGCAGGCTGGCTCTGGGCAGTAGTCCTCACTCCCTCCTCAATATACTCCTGGTATTTAGCGCAGGATGCTGTGTGTCCTCTCATTTGAGACAGGCCAACCTGAGAAAGGAGAGGAGATGGGTGAGAACTAAGGAGACTTCATACACAACAGCAAAGGATAGGGTGACCAGACGTCCCCGTTTTCCAGGGACAGTCCCCGTTTTTGGTGGCTTGTCCCCAGCTGGAGCTGTCCCCGGAAATGTCCCCGTTTTTATCTTGGCACTAAAAAGATGACAGCTGTCCTTTTCTAGTGTTTTTGTAATGTAGTTGTTTTATGTTAGTTTATTTTCTTTGTCAGTGTGTCTCAGTCTGGTAGTGTTGCTTATTTGTCTTCTCCGATAATTAAATAAACTATTTAACAATTTTTTGTTTGACCATTTCTTTGTGTGTGCCAGTTGACCATAGCTTCACTCAACCTGGTATCTGGTATCTAGTATAATTTCTTGCAACAGCAATCGCTGAGTGTAATCGTTTTCATGGACAAAATATTTGAAAACGGAATTGTCCCCCTTTTTTATTTCATAGATAATAACATTGGATATCTTGATGATATATTGATCGCAAACTAGAAATGTCCCCGGTTTTCATTTCAGAAATCTGGTCACCTTAGCAAAGGAGTGTGTGTGAGTGTTAGAGAGCGAGAGAGAGATTAGGTCAGTTAAGGCATATTTGAAATGTTTGTCATACCTGGGCTCCACATCCCTTGCAAGCAGCCACTGATGAGTGGATGAGGGCCTCTAGCTCAGTAGCTTTGGCCCAGTGTCCGAGTGCTGCCCTACACACAGCACACACAGGCTTCTGGGGCCGCAAACACTCTTGCAGGCAACTTTGACAGAAACTAGGAGAAGAACAATGAGTAAGCTAACATATAAAGCTCAACAATTATATGTGAATAAGTGTACCAATAACTTGAATCTATAAACAATTTAATGACTGACTGATTAAAAGAACGAAGATTTGCATCAAAATATACCCTGATTCAAGCCATTTCCTGAAACTCCTATGGAATGTCTCTACTTCAAGGCGGCGCTGGGATTTGTAGTCCTTTTAGCATTAATAATAATCACCGCATTAGTGAGTTTAACTACAAATCCCACATTAGACGGAGCTCATGATGTAAACAAAACTGAAACCTAAATATGTTTTTGCAAAGCTTAAATGAATGCTTAGCTATAGATTTTGCATTCTCGTTGCTTAGCTGAAAGTATTCAGCGTTACATAATGTTATGTTTGATGCTTTCTGTGAGACAAAGTTAGTCTCGCCTGACGTCTCTGAATTTTTTCGTTGTTGGGCAGCTGCTAAACGAGACCCTTTACCAGCTGGCTAGACACAGCTCAGACAGCTTTTATTTGACGGCGGTTGCTAGCTAGCTAACGTAACCTAGTCAATATTCCCAACCATGTAACAGACTAGTAGCGATAGTTCAATGCTGTAACTACTCACGTATGGCCACATTGTGTTGTTACAGGACTGTCAAAAATTTCGAGACAAACTGGACACACGAACTCTGTCACGTCCCTGCTTCCACCAGAAACATTTTTCTTTTGCTGTGCAGAGCTAAAGCTTCCGAGCATCGCCATTTCTTCTTTTCAGCGCTATCAGACAACCGTAACCTACGTCACGCTGACTTTTTTTTTTCAACGAGGGAGGAGTTTGGTCCATTTTCAGAATTTATCTTCTTGTGTCATCAATTTCCCCATGCCATGGATTGTATTTTGACTGCTGAGTAACCTCGGTGTTAAGTATATAATCGCCGCAATTGCAATTCCAACGCAGCAAATGAATGAATATGCCTTTACACTTTATACCCATTATGCTGGTATTTGATTTTACGTATGTTTTTTTAAGTACAATTGGAGAGCTTCACAGCCGATGACAGGCAGTAGCTACTGTGGATTACAGTTACAAATACAGCGCTGCGGTCCACAATTTAGATTTTGATCAATGCGCACGTGGGCCAACTGATTCTGATGAATCTGTCACAATTGTTCGCATGCGCAATGTGATACTAGGAATTTCCTGCAGCGTAGCAAGGAGCTAACGTAACTAGCCAACTGAGAAGGTAGGCGTTGTGGTGGCCGTTTTGATTTTTAAAAACATATTCTTGTTGCAGCTATACTGAGAGTTGTGCATGTCTGAGCCAGCCATCTATATTTGAGGACAATTTATACTTCACCTAAATGTCGTTGATGTTCATGTGACGTTGGTATGCGCTTCTCAACAGAAAGCTAACGTGCTAGCAATCTTTAGCTTGCGCTGAAATGGGCGTTTACTGCTTTGGACTGGGGGCCCATCATGCCAACCCAGTGACAGCTATAACGTTGGATGCAGTATAGTGGTTATTAGGGACAATTTTTCGTGTCACTACAAGCACTTGTCAAGCTTGTTGTATGATCGGAGGGATGCGTGTCCCTTGGAATATTCCATCTCAGAAAATCTGGCTAGCGTTTTTCAGAAAACCTGCTCACTGGCTAGCTTAGCACAACAGTTGGACCCTCCCTCCTTTGCTGTCCCAGTCCCTTGAAGATATGCGCCCTTTGATGCATCACATTGTTTTAGGACACTATGTTAAGATAATTAGTTTAATCTACAGATGCGTGTAGTAGGATTGAGCGGCGTGCACAGAAATTCTGCTAGCTTGCCTTACTAACATATCTGACGCAATTGTTTTTGCATTACCACAGTAACAAGTGTATGATGCATAAAACAAATGTCTTGTTGTTTGATGTAGGACAATCACAATGGGCTCGTATTTTTTAAACTATATTGCACAGCAGTACCTGTCATAACAGAATTTATTCCCTGTCCTGTTCTTGCCCTCTTAAAGTTAATTTCAGTTTGTATTATGAGGAATATTTGTTTTAAATAATCATGGTTGAACTAATTGTAATGCATCCAGAGAAGCTATAGACATTGGGCCTGTAATATGTTGTGTTACACAATTTTGCCAAATAGCTATAATTCCGTTTTGTCATTGCAGGTTGGAGTGATCTAGGTAGTGTACACCAATCTGATCTACCATGGTGTGTAAGTGACATTGAACTTCTTACTTTTTACTGAGGCATTAAAAGGCAGAAGACTGGATGCAACTCCAGATCAGAACCGCGTGAACAACCAGTCGCGCCTGACCTCTTTTTTTGCTCCTCTATTTGCCCTGCAGAAAATGCACACTCCCACACAGTGAGCCAATGAGTGAAGCAAAGATGCCCTTAAAAAGACAGCACTACTGGCAGCAGGCTAGCCAGGCCCATTAAAAGCATTTTGATTACACTCCGTCATCCAGATAATGATTATGGCTAGCTGATTGGGCCCGTGGAATTATTTGTCAGCGTCCTCTCTTCAAAGGCTTCTGCAGAGAGTGTGTACTGTCTTGAGATGGTGACCGTGAAGAGGGGTGCCTGAACGGGGTGGCCTGGCGCGGGGCATGTGAGAGCTGGTGCTGGTAGGGGGGTATCACGTCTGAGTGAGTTAGCCCACTGCCAGTAATGGACGCCAAGCTGAGAGAAGACCTGTTCCGGAGGTATGTGGCGGCTCTGGAGAGGCGGCTGGAGGACGGCGGGGGGAACCCGGGGACAGGGGTCGCCCCGGAAGGGGGCAGCAACCGCAACAAACATAAGGACAGCGAGGCACTCCTTTCCACGGCCACCGCCCTCCTAGGGGCCTACCAGCCCGACCCGGGCCAGCAATTCCGCATGGTGCGCTTCTACGAGGTGTTGGAGAACACACTGCGCTGCCAGAGAGGAGGAAGTCTCCGGGGCTTGGAGAAGGCCTTCCACACCCTGGAGAGCATCTGTACCAACCTGTTGCTTTTCCCCTGGAAGAAAGAGTTCAAGTTTATCAAGGTAGGCGCCACCTAATGGTAGTAAACTCCATTCATTGGTTCCATGATAATCACGTAAAATCCAAAGTGCATTTTCCTTCTGTGCAAAGTGAGAAAATCTACTATTGTGCTGTGAGGCATTACTTGCTTAAATTAATTCTAAATAAATTCAAACAGCAAAAAGACTTTCTACAAGATTGAGTCTGTTAGATAAGCTAAGCCTTTAATTGTATTTTTTAACAAGCTACTTTTGGCGTTTCAGACCTTCACTGGGCCATACGTGTACCACCTCCAGTCGGCTGTGTGTGATGCTGACCTTCGCGCCCTCATGCGCACCATCGGCTATTCCCGTGACCATGAACTCCAGTTCCACCTGCGGGATCATCCGGGAGGCCCGAACCACCTTCGCCAGCTGGCGTTTGAGCTGTTCCTGGCCCAGGCCGAATGCCGTCTCCTGGGGGAGGTGGTGGCTTTGGCCCGGGGCGCCGCCTCAGAGCTGGAGGCCCTGGAGCTCCGGAGAGGCAGCCGAGATGATGCGGCAGGCTGCGCGGAGGCCCTCCGCAGACGGGAAAGCTTGGGGGCGGACATGGGTCGCCTGTCTGTGCGGCCCATGGATATCGAGAGACCCCACCACCTGAGGAGAGGCAGCCGGCCCTCCAAGTCGGTGGACGTTACCGACAGCGCGGGCCATTGGCACGCGGCAGCCAGCAAGCCCGTGCTGAAGGCCTCTCTGAGCCTGAGGAAGGAGCCCCTATTTGTGGACGCAGAGGAGGACATGAAGGATGAGATCCTTCGGCCCAGCACCTCCACCGCTCTCTTCTCCGTGGCCGCGCCGCCCTCCTACAGCCCCGTGGCCGACTTCTTCCCCATCCAGTCGCCGCCTCCGGCCGACGCGTACACCTCCTACCACCTCTCCTCGCTGGACGAAATCGACCTGTACACGGAGCGGGGCGGCTCCGGCATGGGGGGCAGGCAGACCCCCTCCAGGCCGCCGTCCAGGGAGCCTCGAGAAGGCAGGGATGGCTGGCTGCTCAAGGCCCACGCGGGCGGGGTGAAGTGCCAGGGCTGCGGCTTGGCCTGCTCCAGCCTGGCCTCCTGCCAGAGATGTGACATGATCCTCTGCTCAGCCTGTCACGAGGTGGACCCGTCGCCCTGCTGCGGCCTGCAGGACTACCACCCCAAGTCGTCCCCCCGGCCCCTGGACGGCTACATCCCCGTCAAGGAGAAGCTGTCCGTGTACTCCAACACTCACTCCCACTCCCACCTCCACCCTCACCCGCTCACGCTCACCCACTCCCACACGCAGATGGTGGAGAAACCCCTCATGTCCACCAAGCTGTTCCCGAGCAAGTCGGTTGCCATGGCAGCGCCGATGGCAGGTAACGGTGACAGGGGGAGCCTGGGGGGATCGCGGTGTGGCTTCTGCAACAAGCCCGCCGCGTCGCACACGTGCGTGAACTGCTCCAAGGTGTCGTGTGACTCATGCATGGGCCTTTATGCGAAGGACGTGTGCACGCGGAAAACTCCCCAGCACAGTTTTGTGCCCAACCATCAGCTCAACTTTAAGTCTGGCACCATATCACACTTGGTGTACCGGTGAGCCCGGGAGGACAGAACGACTTCTCCTTCAACAGACTCTAAACACCCCCCCCCCCCCCCATAACTAACGTAGTCTTGCACTACTGCTTTTGCTCTTTCTCCTTCTTACCTACGCTTATTTGCTCCTTAATCTTCTGTAGGTCTCCTCCTTTTTTGTTCTCTTTTGAACTTTAAAACGCTCTCTCGCTGTCAGATGCCGGCCCTTGGAATGCACAAGTAACAGAGCCTCTGCCTTGTGCAAGTTCTTTAATTTTTTTTTATTTTTATCTCCTACTCTTGACCCTACCTTGCTTCCTGCTCTCGTAGTCATGTGATGTTGTAGCGCTTCCCAACTCGATCTACCCGGAAAAGAAAAGAGCCTCTTGCTTGAATGAAGTTTGTCCAAATGAACAAATCGTTGCCTAACTTCTCAAGGAAGGTTCCATCCACTGTAGATGTGTAGAGAAGACCTCCGGACTTGTACTTTGACAACAAAGGTCTTTTTCAACTTGGAACCCAACGGACAAACGGTAACCTTACACTGGAATTCGATAGTATATATATTTTTATTGTTATTCTCTAGAACAACGGGAGACTGTTAAATGGGGTGAGGGGGGAGTGGTTGGCATTTAGCGGTTGGGGGTGGGGGTATGTATCTAAAGGGAAATATAAAAAAACGGAACATTTTAAGATGCCATATAGTCTATTTAAAAGATAATGCCTTGTAAATTTAAACCTGAAATGTTTCTGGGATCTGGCTAAGTTTTTAAATGCTGCTGTTGAATTGTGGATGTTGGAGATGTGTGGTGTTTGGTTTCTCACTGGTAAATATCCTCTTCAGTTCTATCCGTTTAAAGCCTCTTTCCTTTCTTCAATTTTAACTTTGCTTAAACGATAAGAATCCAACTAGAAACCACCTGCTTTTGATCAACTTTGGAGAGGGTTGAGATGGTCCTAATTGATTAGGCATAGGCCAATGTATTGTTTGTTTTTTTGGCAAAGTATTGACACCCCTTGCGTGGAAGTGCAATGTTAATTCTACACTTCCTTGACAAATGTATAGTTGTTTCACAATGACGTGCAAGTAGATCAACAAGAAAAATATCAAATGGCCAACAAACCAACCGTCAGGGGTGCCAATAATTGTGTCCACAACTGTAGATGTTATCTGGATAACATTAAGGCCTTCATTCTGAAATGTACTGTCTGTCTACCTCAAGTGGTCTCAAGAATCACCAATGCAATGCCACATTGTAAAACCACAGTACCTAAACTAATATTGTCATTCCATAATTGTTTGCGATATTGATGACAAAGGCTTTACTGCATTGCTAATTTATTCTGATAGAACCTTAACATGCCTTAAGCTTGTCTAACTGTACTAGCTTATAGTCCTTTGCCTAAGGTTGTATTAATGGATTTGTTTTAATTTTTTTTATCACATTGTAGACAATAATGTGGAACTGTTTGCTATTTATTATCTTCTAGCTCTTGCTTTTTTGCTTTGCCACCTGTCCAGAATTCACCCTCGGCTTGATTATATCGTTCAGTTGTTCTGAGAGTTTGAGTTCTCACACTCATTTCATTCCCGAGGATGAATCGGACTAGGGGTCGTGTAGAGGGGCAGTGGAAAGAAAGCATCTTCACCTCTCCAAGTTCTTCAGCAGTCTATACTGTGAAAAAAACGAAATTGTTGTAACAATTGCAGTGTATGATAACTGTGGTGATCTTGCGCTAGTACACAAAATCTCAATGTCTCCTTATTCTGCAGATAATGACCTCCTTTAGAATTGTATTCATCATACGAGCTTGTTGAGTTATTGGAAGGTAAAGGACTACACAACACAAAGAATCATGGGGGTTCAATAAATTTGCAGCAAATCAGATTACAGGAAGGCCATTTTTAATATAATTTATGTCATGAGGGACCTTAGGGAGTTGTGCAATTAATCTCTACCTTTTCCAACCTTTCTGAAAAGGCTGAATTGTGAATATAGTGTCTCTTAGGATGATTCAGTCCTATCTTCTCAAGGCAGCGGGTGAGACTATTCTGAAGAATGATCGTGCCCTGGTGCAATACGGATTAAATTGCCAAATGAAGAACAGTAGGCATTCTATTATAATATATAATGAAATGTGGCTCGTCTTCAGACAGAGAAGACTGAAACGTTATATTATTCAAATCCTTACTTATGTTAACCTATTACTTAAGTACCATGGAGATTCCATGAGCTGAGCCTTGTGTATGTAGCTGATTTTGTAAACGAGATTATGATTTAGAAGAGATGGGACAATGTAGACACCTGTTCACATATCATGGAACATGGGCATGTCCGTGGATCTGTACTTCTCTGGACTGAGCACGTGTATTTGTGTCTAAACGACAAAGGGCTAAACAGTCCTCCAGGGCTGCTAATAAGATGGTGGGCATTCCTTCTTTTTAGTGAACCACTGATAGAGTCATGGGAAACGAGAATGACGCGTATGTCGTATCTGTATGTTTGTGGTTTTCATTGATGACAGTCACATAGAAAATGGATAGAGCAACACAGTGCTGCTGCCCCACTAAAGTGGTGTTTTCAGTTCCAGGATCTGATTGAGCCATTTGAACACGATCCGCTTTTTTTTGTGGAAGTTTAGGTCAAACACTTCTTTAACAGTGGACGTTATTTTCCCCTTTCTTTCTCTTCTGTGTGGTTATCTTGGAGTTATTAACTGAGGCAGTGTAGTGTCTAACCCCCCCGCCCTCTCGCTCTCCTTCTCTCTGTTATTTTATCTCCTAAGAAACCCCCCAGCTCATTGCCCATAAACCTCTTCTCCCCTGCACCATGACACTGAGAAGCATTGCACAATGTCTGAGGAACAACGAAAAGAGCTCACTATCACTAGGTGGGCAAAGGGGGAGGGATACAGCCAAAATTGTTCATTGGTGAGAAATATATATATATATATATATATAGAAACGTTAATGAGTAAATGAGATTTTATAAAATAATTTCAAGAATAAAATTCTGAAAAAAATGCCTGTTTACATGTCATTGCTCTTAGCGTGAAGATTGATCTACAAGTATGCAACTTTCTGTGTGTTACCAGTAGATGGCGATAACCACCAACGTAACATTTTTTAGCTCAATGCCTATTTGTTGTGTGGATTTATCATCAGTAATAGAAATTATCAGCACATACAGGTACTCCTTTGACTTTTAATGCTGCTTCTCCCTGGGTGTCTTTGTTACAGAGATAATTTACAATTAGTCAATCTTACAATCTTACAACAGTCAATTTGACCCCTTTTAGTCTACTGTGCCCTTCAGTCTGGAGCAATGATCCTACATGGTGGCTGGAAATTTGTTATTCAGACATCTATGACTTGAGGAGTCTCCAGTTAATCTATCATTTATGATGGACATGGGTATTGCTTGGCCAATTTGTATAAATAAATACAGCCTACAAAATAATGTGTACTCAATGCTAGGTCTGTGCAAGTTTGAGTTTATACTTCAGTATTATTGCAACATATTTAGTTTAACAAGACCAGCCTGATAGTTTACTACCTCAATGTATTAATAATAATAAAAATTTTTTTTTATATATACTCATATTTATACTTTGAAACACTAGCGTTGGATTTACAAAGCAAGTTATTTGCAAGTGGCTGCAGGGTGTATAACCCAGGTCATGCATTATCCTATGTTTTGAATATGAAACATTACACTAGAGGGGTACACAAGTGTGGCATGTAGAAGCATTGCCTGTGCCTGGAATAGGCCTAAGGTAGCAATAAAAACTGTAGATCCAAAGAAAATTATTGGATTCTACAGTGAAAATGTATTAAAGGTGAAAGAAGTAGAACATGTATACACATTCCATAAGGCTGAAGCCCACTTCAAAAGTAGGTGCTTAACAATATTAGTTGATGAAATTATGGCCTCATAGTGCCATCCCATGACAAATGGAAAACATCTTTGTTTTAGTATGTGAAAGATGACTGTCTTAACTTCTAACTTCTTAACTTCCACTATCTTCAACACAAATGTGTCAAATTAAAGCAAACTTATCCATGGAATACTCTGTAAAATGCTGTGGTAATTTTTTTACCACTTTTAAATGATAATGTCTACACATGTAGGCCCTTTAAAAATTAACTTGCAATGTGTGACAGCAAATTGCTGGTATTTTACTTGAAATGTCTTTAATCTTACACGTCTACAAAGTTTGCTAGGATCTAATTGAAAGCAATGGTATGGTTGGTTTGTTTTCCCCACGAGTCTCGTTGACGTTTTGCCGATGTCTATTGTATTAGTTTTACCTTGAGCATAAAACCTGTTGTGCTTTTTTAAAAATGTATTATGGGTGAATATGCAGTATACAGAAGGTACAAATTGTTTTCTCTTGACACATATCTTTATTAATCCAGCATTCCCATCAATCATTACTTTCACAATTGAAGTATGTTTAATATAACGCACATGAGGCAGACAATGGTCTAGAGATAGATGAGAAATGCTATGTGTAATGAAGCTACTAATGAGTGCATGAGGACATTAGGGAGGCAGCCCATCTTTCTTACTTAGCCCTTTCCTCCGTCAGTCCTCCACGTGTTGAGCCTCGTGATGCGAGCCTCTGGTGGGGGCCATTTTGCAGGCACCCCTAGTTGCTTGGCATGCCCAGGATATATTTAGACCAGGATAAAAGCGTTGCCACGACTTGCCAAATATAGCCTGGGATCAAAGTGGAGCGCCCACATGCTAAATTTAGACTCAGGAAGCAGCACAATATATTTAGTCATTGTAGATGAGCATGCTACGCTATTGGCTTTGTTAGTAAGTAAGTTGATTGAGTGACGGTTGTTAATAATTGTCGAGAAACATTTGAATCATATTGCACTAGTGTTCTGGAGTGCCTTGGAGCAAAAGATATAAAAAAAAATTATATTGACAAATGTACAATATATCTAAACAGTTCAGGTCAGCATCTTAGACTATCTGCATGGTCAGTGCCTGCCAGGCCAGCAGACCAGGGAGACTGGGATAGTGCTAGCGGTACTCCAAAAGGGGCTTAGCCAAGACAGATGAGAGTTGTCTGAAAGGAGCAGTGACAGTGACGCCCAGCGCCCTTCATGCTTCTTCTCCTTTGGAGTTGTCAAGCAGACCGCTTTCCTGTGCCAAGCAAGCGAAGTAACAGTGGGTGGAAAACATTACCCCTCCACAGGACAGAGATAAGATATCTGGCAACAGCTATTAGTCTATCAATGAATGCTTAAATACATTAGGGGCATATTTCTGGTGAATGATCCAACATGAAACAACATGTCAATGGACAAACTGAATTTGTTTAGAAGTATACACTTCCACGCATGGCCATTTGTCTGAAACGTCCTTACAGTCATTTTTGATTTCCTGCACTGCACCTTAGTCCCTTACACTCGCATCCTTGAGCAATTCCCACCACTGCAGAGAAAGTGGAATCCTTTAGACCTGGTCAGAGTTTCGGTCAAGCTTGTAGCTGGAGGAGGGATGATGAGAAGCCAGGTGAAGCACATGCGGAAGTCTTGGATTCTTTTTAGGTCACATTTTGTGTGAGTTTAGGTTTAATACCTAGCCTTAGCACTTCATAAATCTGTAGTGTTTTATGTTATTCAACAAGTTGAAACACAAAAAATGGGAATGTTTTTTGCTCTGTTTTGTAGCATACATCTGATCAAAAATTCCAGTGTTGTCTTGGCAGCTCCAAACAAAACTTGAAAATATTTAACTGTGATTTGCATAAAAAAATTTATCTTGTAGGAGGACCACATGGGTTCATAAAGGAGCAAGACAACTCCTACCCTGACTTTTTCCTCACCTTGGTGATTTATTCTCCCTGCTCCCCAGCCACGCACACTTTTTTATTTTTAGTCTGCACCTACACTCCCACTCAAATCTTATCCCATCCTACCTCCATACACAGGTATTATCTAACACACGTTGTTGTTGTGTGTGTGTGGCTGAATAATACTACCATAACACATTCACTACCATAATACAGTTGAATTAGTTTTAATTATGCTCAATCATTTATAATTGGTCATATTCGAAGGGCGAAGATGCAGTTTAATTTGAGTGGGTTTTTGACATTAGTTATTTTTTTCCACTCTGCAAAGTCTATTCATCTTTTAAAGTTCACAGGAAAACTTGAACAAAAGTGTTTTTCAGAAATGTCATTTAGGAATTTGGATAATTTTACTCCAGTCTCTCGAACTCATGGAAAATGTATAAACAACACATTAAAAAGGTTGATTTAAATTACACCCTACACAATAGATAGCAGCCTACCTTTTCATTATCTTTTTTATTCTTATATTGTAAGCTGTGAGCCTAAGTTGCCTTCTGGTAACTAAGACAGCCATACTACCATAAACACGTAGCTTCCACTGTAAATTTGCTCTAAAGTTTGAGGTGTTTCAAAGACGCACAAGCGGTTCAGAAACCTTGTTCTCCTATCGTTTTAAGTGGATGTTTCATAACATTGGCTTACAAATGTGTGGGCACACACATAAGGACACACACACTCACTTTCTTTTAGCTTTCTTGACCACTTTATCTGGGAATATGACACATTTTTCATCTCGTCACTGCCCCTCCAAGGCTCTCTCACTTCCTCCGCATAACCTGGCACCGTTGTTTTCGGGCAGGGGCTGGCGACATCCTCCTTGATTCCAGTGTACTCCTCCACCTGTCCTCCAGACTTCCAAACAAACTTGTCAGCACTCTTTTCAAAGGACAGTGGGAATTAGGTGCTCATGAGTAGCACAAAGAGAGAAGCCTTGGCTTCTTTTTCCTGTTAAAGTCCTTTCTTACGCCACATGCCCACTCTCTCCCCCACGCATTGGTATGCAGTCTAGACCACTGTTCAGGGAAAGCCACATGGTCTCCAAGGAACCTTTTAACACCCCCCTATCAACCATGCTAATCAACAGCACATGGAATGCATAAAACCAACCACCCCCCCCCCCCCACACACACACACACACACACACACACACATTATTAGAAATAAAAGAGGGGACTTGTTTATAATTGTTCTTGTCTGACTTTGCTGTGTATCTATATTATGTATACTCTATAATGACGACTTGGATCCAGTTTTATACTCAAATTGATTAATTCCACTAAAAGGGCATAGGTTGAGTTTTTGTTTGTTTTACTAGTTCTACAGTCATTTCTGATGCAAAATGGTAATCATATTAACTATTGCAAATGACACATTGTTCTACAAAAATGTAAAGGAATTGAGACTAGATAAAATATTAAGATGTACTGTCTCATAAACTTGTCAGTTAATGGGGGGGGGGGGAGAGATGAGATGCTTTTCTTCCATTTCAAATACATTTATTTCTTTATACTGCAAAACAAAAGGGACAGTTAAAAGCTGCATCGATGACTAACTAATCTGTAGGTTTCCTTTGAAACTGTAATATAAAATTGTGAGTTCCTTGTTTAAACTTTATACAACAAGGCAGCATGGCTAAGGATCAGGCAATGAACTTAATTTCAAAGAACATTTCACTTGGACCAAAGCCATTTTTACGCCTCGCACATCCATTAAATGCGTTTCTGTCATAGCTGCACAGCAAGACAACGAGTATTGACATTACTGGACAGCTTTCTGAAGGACCGCTATTGAAGGTAACACTGGTTTCTAGTCAACATGGAAAGGAATGTAATTCCATAAAATATCCTGAAAAGAAAGCCCCCTGTAATCTACTGCTTTGAAAACACTCACACTTGAGGCAAAGTTAATTGGTTTATCCTTTATCCTTTTATTACTACACACATGGTTGAAGAGTTATTGAAGTTATGTTGCATAACATGTTCCGTATTCGAGACGGTGTAAGGCTTTCTTGGTTGATAGAACGTACGGTATGTACAAGGCTTCAAACTGCACACCAATAAAAGACATTTTGTTTGTGTTTGTAAATACAGTATGTTCCTTTTCAGGTTATTAATGAAAAATTAAAAATAACCCCACCGAAAATAGGAATATTTCTTATGAACTACCTGTTTTTACGTGTTCACGTTGCTACATTACATACAGTTAGGCCCAAACATATTTGGACAGTGACACAATCTTCATGATTTGGGCTCTGCATGCCACCACATTGGATTTGAAATGAAACAACTACAACGGAATTGAAGTGCAGACTTTAAGGTTTAATTCAAGGGGTTGAACAAAAATATATGACTAAACATGTAGGAATTGTAGCTATTTTTATACAAACTCGCCTCATTTCAGGGGCTCAAAAGTAATTGGACAAATAAACATAACCCCAAGTAAAATGTTACTTTTCAATATTTTGTTGAGAATCCTTTGCAGGCAATGACTGCCTGAAGTCTGGAACCCATGGACATCACCAAACGCTGGGTTTCCTCCTTTGTGATGCTTTGCCAGGCCTTTACTGCAGCGGTTTTCAGTTGTTGCTTGTTTGTGGGTCTCTCTGCCTTAAGTTTTGTCTTGAGCAAGTGAAATGCATGCTCGATTGGGTTGAGATCTGGTGATTGACTCGGCCATTGCAGAATATTCCACTTCTTTGCTTTAAAAAACTCCTGGGTTGCTTTTGCAGTATGTTTTGGGTCATTGTCCATCTGTACTGTGAAGCGCCGTCCAATCAACTTTGCTGCATTTGGCTGAATCTGAGCAGAAAGTATATCCCTATTGTGGATGTTGTTGGATGTAGTAGTGGACTATACACTTCAGAATTCATCCGGCTGCTTCTGTCTTTTGTCACATCATCAATAAACACAAGTGACCCAGTGCCATTGGAAGCCATGCATGCCCATGCCATCACACTGCCTCCACCATGTTTTACAGAAGATCTGGTGTGCTTTGGATCATGAGCTGTTCCAATTCTCCTCCAAACTTTCTTCTTCCCATCATTCTGGTACAGGTTGATCTTAGTCTCATCTGTCCAAAGAATGCTGTTCCAGAACTGGGTTGGCTTCTTCAGGTGTTTTTTGGCAAAGTCAATTCTGGCCTTTCTATTTTTGAGGCTGATTAATAGTTTGCACCTTGTGGTGAATCCTTTGTATTTACTCTCATGAAGTCTTCTCTTTATGGTAGACTTAGATACTGATACACCTACTTCCTGGAGAGTGTTCTTCACTTGAGTGGATGTTGTGAAGGGGCTTTTCTTCACCATGGAAAGGATTCTGCGATCATCCACCACTGTTGTCTTCCGTGGACGTCCAGGCCTTTTTGAGTTCCCAAGCTCACCAGTGCACTCTTTTTTCTCAGAATGTACGCAAACTGTTGATTTGGCCACTCCTAACATTTCTGCTATCTCTCTGATGGATTTCTTCTTTTTTTTTCAGCCTCAGGATGGTCTGTTTCACCTCCATTGAGAGCTCCTTTGACCGCATGTTGTGTGTTCACAGCAACAGCTTCCAAATGCAAACGCCACACCTGGAATCAACTCCAGACCTTTTAACTGCTTAATTGATGACAGGTTAATGAGGGAAGAGCCCATGCAGCGTTGTTATTTTTTTTGCATTCTTCTGAGTCAATTGTCCAATTACTTTTGGTCCCTTGAAAAAGAGGCGGCTACGTATTAAAGAGCTGTAATACCTAAACCTTTGCTCCAATTTGGATGTGAATACTCTCAAATTACAGCTGAGAGTCTGCACTTTAAGCCCATATTGATTATATAATTGTATCCTGAATATGTTTTCGTAAACAGCTAAAATAACAAAACTTGTGTCACTGTCCAAATATTTTTGGGCCTAACTGTATGTATTCATTCATCAGGTCAACAATTGCTGTTATTTGGAATGTGTTAGACTTTCAATAAGGACACACGCAATCAAATACAAAAACACATACTAACACACACAATAACCGGACTGTTCTTTAACCATAGGACTCACATTTGAAGGGATCTGCCAACATTTATGAGCACTTTTTAATGCTATTAGCTTATCCATATTAATTAACAAAGGTGATAGTTTTGATATAGTACATTATTTATGTGCCGAG
Organism: Galaxias olidus; assembly: GCA_026901105.3. Classification (NCBI taxonomy): domain Eukaryota; kingdom Metazoa; phylum Chordata; class Actinopteri; order Galaxiiformes; family Galaxiidae; genus Galaxias; species Galaxias olidus. The sequence continues at coordinate 70,602 of JAPMUY010009212.1, forward strand.
GAAGGAAATAATAGAAGCCATGGTAGACGATGTTCTCCTGCAATGTCAAGGGCATGGTGGCAGAGATGCCAATCAGGGGAGACAATGCACTTGAGGGTGACTGTTGAACAATAGACTACTGATTGATACTATTTAATTGATTTCCCTATTAAATGTGTATGAACCATTGTATGTTTAAAAGGCAAGCGTGTGTGTGTGTGTGATCGTGTTGTGTGGTAGTGGTGGCAGGGTGGGTGGGGATATCCAACCCCTGAAGCCGATCTTTTTTCTCATGGTACATATTCTCTTCGTTTGTGTGTCACTCATCATTACATGCATTTAAATGTTTGTTTTTTTAATGATCGAGCGTCAGAGCTCAATAATCGAGAAAGCAGAGCCAATATCTGTTTCTCTTTAGTCTTGACATCCAGCCAAAAGCCAAACCCCACTGACTGGCTCATTTAACTGCAGGGCATGACATATGTGCACACAGACACAGTGAGTGAGTGAGTGAGTGAGTGAGTGAGTGAGTGAGTGAGTGAGAGTGAGAGTGAGAGAGATAGAGAGAGAATTCTCGATTCCTTTGGTTAATTAAATCAGTATGCTAAAAATAAAATGCTGAGATGTATGTGTGAATTGAACAAACACAATTCATAATTTAGCGATGACAGCAAGGCGGAAAAAGAAGAGAAAGGCTGCTTGTTGGTTCTTTGTTCATTGACCCATTTCATTCACTCATTCGCTTCTATGTACAAAGAAAGCGAGAGACGCCTGGCTCACCTCTGTCCTCTCCCGCACACTGCCTGTCACTTCACCTTTTCCACATTTTGTTACGGTACGGCCCCATTAATAATATGTATTTTTTCTCATAGATCTATACACAATACCCCATAGTGAGAAAGCAAAAAAAGGTTTGTAGAATTTTTTCCTAGAAAACTTAAATATGTAATTTACATAGGTATTCAGACCGTTTACGATGATTCTCAAAGTTGAGCTCAGGTGCATCCTGTTTCATCTTGGAGATGTTTCTACAACTTGATTGGTGTTCACCGGTGATAAATGCAATTGAATATACATGATCTTGAAAGGCACACACCTGTCAATAGGATGTCCCACCATTGACAGTGCACACGGAAGGGCTCAAAAATTATTGCTCAATTTTTACTACAACTTTATCTAACGCATCAATTTCACAAGCTGTCTTGCCACAACTAATGCATTTTTTTATACATTTGCACAAATCTCTACAGAACAAATTTTATTTTGTCATTATGGGGTACGGTGTGTAAAAAAAGTATGTTATCCATTTTAGGCAATAACAACATTTGGAGAAAGTGATGGGGTCTGAATACGTTCTGATTGCAATGTAAGGTTTAAGCCACGAGATTTAGCTAGCCCAAGCTAACTGCCTACTTTGACTTTAGTTTACACATAGTGTAACCCATATGTGTAAACCCATAGTGTTTTGTCGTTCATATATGAATGGAGAAGACCAATAGTACGTTTTGTATCCAAAAATCACTTGACCGATGTTGATTGAACTTTATATTGTTATGTATAGACTTTATATTGTATGTATATATGTATAGAACTTTATATTGTTATGTATAGACTTTATATTGTATGTATATATGTATAGAACTTTATATTGTTATGTATAGTAATTGCTGTTTTCAATTCACTGTTCAATTTATTTAACCTCTTTTTTAGAGATGCATTTGTATATTATTTCTTTCCCCAACCTAATTGTTTAACATAAAACATGTTTTGCTTATCCTAATAAACGTGGCTCTGTAAATCTCATGTCAAAGCCCTGTCAAAAAGCAGCCCCTGGTTTGTGTTCACAGTGTGTTTAATATAATGAAATCTGTAAAAGTCATAAATAAATATACATTTAAAGTGAGCAGCTGAATTCTGAGAAGAGCACTGCATGTAAAAAAACACTTATATTATCCAGTATATTCGTCAGATGATTTACAGTCTTATGTCTGCACTCACATTTGTGCCTCTATGACAGAGGGACACATCTATGTTAAGTTTTGTGAGTCGACCTTCTTGTTGGGCTGTTTCAAAATGGAGAAAATATAATTTTGAGCAAACTGGCTTCAACCAATTACGTTCATGCTGCGAGATACGTAGCAATAGGCAATTCTCTTTCAAATACTGTATTGATCTGAGGTCCAACTGCTCTGACATTACAGATATTGAACTTCCAACAACCAAAATATCCAAGTGAAAGCCTTTCCTTGTGCTAAAATACAAATTATTCAGGCTGGCATTATGTAGTAGAAGGCAGTAGAAGGGAAAAGTGTTGTGACATTATGCTTAACCAGTCAATGTCAACGACCCTATGCCTAATTTGGCTCAGAGCCCAAAGCCATTGCGTAATCAGAACAGATGAGCAGAGTGATAAAGGAAGAACTGCATTTCTGGAAAGCTTTGTGTAAATCAGAAACATGTTTATTTTCTCCCTCTGTGCAAAAGCAGTCTAGGTAAAACGTAACCCTCTTCACCTGCCAACACGGGCTTAACTGCCAAGATGGAAATGGTGGGTGAGGCAACTTCTCTCTCTCTCTCTCTCTCTCTCTCTCTCTCTCTCTCTCTCTCTTTTCTCATTCCTACTTTTGTTCTTGCCTATCGGGCTATCAAAGAAAAATAAGAGGGATTTGGAGCTCTGTATAAGAAAGGTCCATAAACCGTATGTACTCTATTTTCTTGGCCTTTATCTATTTATTGGTGTATTCCTAAATCACTTTGCCTCCTAGCAACCTTTCATCTACCTTAATCCTCGCCGGGCTGCGCTCGATAAAACGTACACGTGTATGCACTTGCACAAAACGGTGAAAAGAAAGTGCCCGACTGCTATCAGAGAGCAGCCCTCACTCAGACCTCGCAGTGCACCGCCCGGGTAATGCCTTTAATGTGTGTCTGCCTGCTGCCGTTCTCTACCAGAAGTGTGTCGGTCTTGCTGCCGTCTGCCGGGGACTGATAAAGAGTGATGTGTAGATGAGGCCGGAGGCACCCTTGAGACATAGGGAGGAGAGCGAGAGAGACAGAAAGAGAGAACGCAAGGTGTTGGCCCCGCAATTAGACCACACGCCCTGCTTTCGAGCTGAGGAGAAAGCCCACGCTGCTCCGTCTCCATCTTTCTTTCTCCCCTCCCTCTCTGTCGCTCTCTCTCAATAGATACGATTATGTCCCTCGGCCGTCAGGCTAACATGTTATCCGCATGTGGATGGGGAGGGTTGCCAGACCTTTAATTGGTTATCAATGGTCGCGCAGCGCTGGTTTCTCCTGAACGACGCTGAGGCAGCAGCCCTCCCACAGCTGTTCCCTATCTCTCTCAAGAAAATATCGAGTTATATCGAATATTGATATTTTTCCACAAAATATTGCGATATAAATTTTAGGCCATATCGCCTACCATTAATTCTTTGGCCCAATTTATCCCTCACACTGTACAAATAAACTCACACAGACACACAAGCAGACTATGATACACATCTATCAAGTGGTGAGTCATTGGCAGGGAAAACAAATCTACAAAGACAAAGTGCTGTATTTATACATGCACATTTTCACCCCTTTTACCCTTCATGGGCTTTTGATGCTTTTAGTGCATGTGTTATTCCATAAACTGTCACTCCCTGAACAGTGCCAACTATTAGAATTCATGAGCTATTGGGAGCCGAATTGGTGCCGACCATCAAAGCGACACCTGACACTTTCCGCCCGCATCGGAGCTAAACACTGCAAAAATCACAATGCTGTTTCCCTATCTTTCTCGTGCAACATGAATACTTACACATTTAAGCAAAGCCACAAACACAATGCCCTGTGCTCGTGTGAACGGAGAGACGTTGCTCCCTCTATCTCTTCCTACCAGGATGCCCATGTTAGGATCTTCCCCTTGGAGAGTAGAGGCTGGGGAAAATCAGAGGACAAACATGGCTCCTGAACACACAAGAACAGCACGGTATAATGGATTTTGTGGGCACAAAACCAATCTCTCGCCCTCAATGGTGTCGGATGGCTATATCATCGCACCATATTGCATTGCGGCTTTTATTTTCATGTGCAAACCTACACGAGCCTCAGGCAACTTGCTCGTGAGTTTCGAGTTCGTGTCTTGGGTCATGTTGTGGGTTTGTGTGTGCCTGCAATTCGCCTCTCCTATGTATGATTTGTGTACTCGTTGAACAGGTTTACGCCCAGGAGGGCTCCATAACTCTGGCCCTCCACCCAGTGTGACCTGTCACACGTCCTTGTCTTAAAGCATCCCCATCTCCACGCAGTCCCCTGAGAGGCCTGTACGCACAGAGGAGAAGCAGAAGCTTCGATACATTCTTCCCTCTGGGGACTGTCTGGTAGTTGATCATCTACATTCGCGCACGCCCTTCCCCACTCCCACACACGCACTCACACACTCAATCACAAACCACATGCAAAGCACACACACGCCAACAAACGCACAAGAGGAACGTGCCCTGACTGATGGGACAGACCTGGCGCAGATGGCAAACAAAGTGGTATTTTAAGCTGTGTGCTTATGCATTAGTCAGAGAAGGAGTAAGAGAGACGGAGAAAGATGAAAAGCTAACGGGTTAAGAGCGGGTAATTGGAGGAAAGTGAATGAATGAATGGAAAAAAGTGAAGAGGAATTGGAATTGTGGTTTGATTCTTGTTCCTGGCTCCTAGCCTCAGCTATTAGCTATGGGGAATGTGCATCTGTGTGTGAAGTCCTGCATAATGTAGTGAAGCTGGGAGAATGACATGTCATGTGCCACTCGCATTAATACATTTCATCCAGAAAAAGGCAAGACACACACACATACACACACACACACACACACACACACACCCACACAAACGCACTCACTATCCCAGGGTAAGCTCATAGGGAAGTAGGCAGGATAACGTTGCATCGGGGCATTTACATAACTGGCTAAATGTCCTGTGGTTTACCGTAATTGGAGAAGAAACAGCCTCCACAAATGCATGTATAATGACCACCTGTGTCACTCACACAATCACTGTTCACTTAGGAGCAGGCCTACCGAGAGACACAAATGGAGAGTGCAAGTGTTGCTACCTACTGATGGCGACAGCGGGCAGCCGTAACAAGAATGAACACGTTGTGTAATTGGTTGCATAAGACTTGAATTGAGCAAGAGCCGTTTAGGGAGGATGCCATGCCACAGCGGAAACTCTCGGTGCGTCGGGCGACAGGCGAGACTGTTAAAGTCTTCTTTATCTCTGTTTGCTTGCCTGTGTGTGTGTGTGTGTGTGTGTGTGTGTGTGTGTGAGAGAGAGAGAGAGAGAGCGAGAGAGAGAGAGAGAGAGAGAGCGCGAGAGAGAGAGCGAGAGAAGAAAGTACAAGGAACAGGCTTCTAATCGGGCTTGAAAAGAATCATGTGTACCGTTATGACAAGCTGGAGGGAAAAAAACTTTTGGAGGAAGCTAATGATCTGGAATAGCCCATGGAGGAAGGGGGCGAAGTATTGTGCCAGGAGTTACAAGTGAAAAGCATCGTACACGCACGCAAGGCAAGGGCTACGGGAGATGCCAAAACAGTAGGGAAACTTGCTGGAGAGAGCACTTGCGGCTTTGGGTTAAGGAACACCAGTCAGCCACTGTGGTGAACCAGAAGGTCACCATTTTACACTCACAAGACTCAACCCCTCTGGCGCTGATCTGAACAGAACAGCTCAGTATTCTAATTTCCATCAGAATCAGCACGACAACTCTGCTTTCGGGAATAAAAATAATGAGCCTAGCATCAAAGGTACAACCTTAAAGTTGAGAGTGAATGAGGGTGTAGAGGGGCTGGTTTGTTTTTTCATGTCCCTGCTGTGTGTCAGCTCATCGAGCAAATCTGAGCAAACGAGCATGGCTTGATTCCTCGCTCAACTTCAGAACCTGGCACGCAGTGCCATCGAGGAACGGCCGGCGGTGGCTGGCAGCAGATAAGTGCGACTTACCCACCCAATCAAAAGTTAAGAAAAATAAATGTTTTTGTTCAGCCAGTGGAACAATTGCACAGCAAATAATAAAAATGTTTATATCTTTGGTGAATGTTTACTTGTATTGATAACAACATTCAGTTGACGTGTTTTCACTGCATGGCCATGACTGTGCCGGCTTCTTCTGAACTGCCGGCTGCCAAGGAGTCAGCAGCAACACCATTTCCCTTGGTACAGCAGCATCGTAAGTACCATATGTTATTATTACAATTAAAAATCCCATTTTAATTATTATAATGTTTTGCGCTTGCAAGCCAAACTGTCTGTCTACGACCCTTAGTAGCCAATGCCCTTGTCAGAGTAGACAATTGCATTGCCAACCTCACTGATCTGCGTAGCATTTGTCCAGCTGCAATCATCTCAAATTACCCATGTTTGGTTATGGCCAGTAACTAAGTATATAACAAGTAAAGAATACAATTATGCTCCATTATTATTATTCATATTTAAAGTTCCTCAACACCAGGATCTGCCAGATCTGTCATCAAATCAATAACGATGGTAACTAAGGAAAGAAGCAGCGAAGGAAACTAGCAAATCAGGATCCACAATGTTGCAATGTGAATACACAGGTCAGTCAGATCTGGTTGTGACACAGGAACAAACAAACACATACATGGGGTCATTATTGTAGTAAAACATAATTGTAGCAAATGCAAGTGGAGAGTTGTGTATCTGTATCGCAATCCATGCGTGCATAATCAGATTGACAAATTTGTACTGAGACTTGTGAATGTGTACAGGGACCTGCAAATGTGTATTCCAAATCCGTGCGTGCGTAATCAGGTTTGTACGTGTTTATAAAAAAATTTCCGTCTGTATTTAGATTCACAAGTGTATTGAGAGTTGTGTATGCGTAGACAAATCTGTGACTGCGTGCATAGATATGTAAATGTGTAGACAAATCTGTAAATACATATGTGGATATTAATGGCTAAATGTCTAAGTATTTTTGCTGTAAGAGCTAAAAATACTGACAAGCATAAGTTATAACTCACGCGAGCCTCTCAATTGGATGTGTTTTTACACGTGACTTCTGCTACACTTCTGCCGTGACAGAGATCCGTCTATCTGTGCGGCGATTCGTCTTTGTGTCGAGGTTGGCAGGCGTCTCAGTAGAAATTCCTATGACTCCCAAGATGTACTTCGATATGCAACATCCAATCAACGCTTTAAACTCATGCCACATGAGCCGTTTATTTAAATATACACATTACATTAAGATATCAGATGCAGTAGATCTATGCTGCACTGAATTACTGATTATACAATGTAATGATATGCACTAGGCTACTGATTAGGTCTGCCTTAGTGTTTTTTTTGTGTATCTAAAATAATTGTTTCATTAATATATAATAACTAGTTTGATCACATGGACAATGTTATAATATACATTATCAAATATGCTGCAGCTTAGTTAAATTCACTGTTGGTTTTCATATTGAAGACCGTGCAATTGAGTGATACCTGTCATTTTTGTTGTGAATTTAGATGTAAACGTTAAATTCATATATAAATAACCATATTTAGCCCTGCAGACTTACAGTATAATCATATGCACTATTGATGAAAAAGAAAAGTTTTTTTGTGAACCAACACGTGTTTATTAAAAGAACTTTAGCCATGCCATTTTTATTAAATGGGACTTCAGTTTAGTTATGCCCCTCATCACTCATCTTAGATTTCTTTCGAATGTCTATCAAATTCCTCCTGCTTACCGATTAAAAAAAGAAAATGAAATTACGTTAATTTAGCAAATTTTATATATTGCGTTGGAGAGCAATAAGGCATGGTGCAATAACTTAAAACGTTAATATCAATAAACATAGCCTAGTGCAAGAAATTGGTATGTATCCTTAACTAATCCAATAACCTAATCTAATAACCCAACGTTACGCGATGGCCAAACAATAACTTTAGCAAAATATTTAACATACAGTTCGCCTATAGGGGAGAGCGGGGTGAGTTGAGCCAGTTTTTACTTGAGGCGTCTTTAAAGTGAGGGCATGACAGTAATGCTTCTTACTAAAATATTTACATGCATTTCAGGATGTGCTGTATCCCTGGGAATAATCACTATGAATCTAAAATAAACAGTTTTCAAAATATGACTTTAAAAAAAAAAAGTGGTCTCTTGACTCAACTTGCCCCCGATGAGGGGTAAGTTGAGCCTAGGTAGAGGATAATTTGAGCCACCCGGGGGTAAATTGTGCATTGATTATGTTGAAGTAAAACTGAATATTTTCAACTCATAGGCCTAATGCTATATCAAAGCAAGACAAATCAAATACCACATTGACTTATTAAAGGTTTTAATTGAAGAACATTTCAGAACAAAATCAAGTTAAACATTCAGAACATTTAAAAATACACAGGATAGGATCGAGCCAGGCTACTACTCGACATTCCACTTGTCAATGTTGCAGGGGAATGTAAACTTCTGCTCCCTTCTGGCTGTTCCACCAAGCTTTAACGGTTTAGGTAGTTTTTTTTAACACATCACCTCTAGGGAGGAGTCCTACTTCATTCTCTTTGAAAGGCGAAAGTGGGCTTTTCATCCACAGAACTCCCACGACTTCGCCTCAGAAACTTAGCACTGATGTCAGCACCCTCCACTTTCTCCACCAAACCAATGTAATTATAGGTTTTGGTTTTCCCCGCAAAGTTAACAATGACAGTCACCAGCAGACAGATTCTTGTCATCATCATCACTAGGGTCATCTTCTGAACTATCATAGTCAGTGGTGTCGTTAAGCAAAATGCTTATGTCACTTTCTTCTGAGCTACTGTAGGCAACCGTTTTCTTCTTTGTTTTGACCCTTTCAGAGCCCTTAGCTTCTCCCTTTCAGCCTTTTTCTTATCTTTTTCTGTCTTTTTATTTTCCGTCATTTTGCGCCTTCACCAGCTCCAGTTTTTCTGGTGTGTCGGTCAAGATGTTAGTTTTCACGTTCTTCCTTTTCATTCTAGGTTTAATTGCTTTGGTTTTCGGGAAGGGATGTATGTCTCCTGGGGACACATACTCCAAATGGGCAGGAGAACAAGTAGCATCACTCATGGACGAGTGGTAAGGATTCACGGTTCTGTTCAATGGTTCAGGCAGAGTAGCAGCAGGTGCCTCCTCTGGGTATGGAACTGCGGAGGAGCGATCAGGGCTCATTGCATCGGTTGATAATACAGGCAGGTCAGCACTGTTGGATGGCTCCTCGGCATGGGGTTAGTGGTACAGGCAGATCAGCAATGTTGGATGGCTCATCGGCATGAGGTGAAGGTACAGGCAGGTCAGCGGTGTTGGGTGGCTCATCTGGGTTTGGCCTGTCAGTGACAATGGATGGAGCATACTCTTCTTCTGGAAAAATATCCCTGTTGAATGGGAATATGCCTGTTGCTTTGAATCCTGAGATGATGTTTCTTGGTGTCATTGCTGACATGAATGCTTCTTTCACAAGTCCTGGAATGTCATATATTGTTGCGGTTTTGCAGGGTTTGTACGCATCCAACCATCCACGGCTCTATTGTAGTAGGTCTTCAGTGGTCCATAGACTGTTTTGTCTAAGGGTTGTAAGCGATGGGAGGTGTGAGGTGGCAGAGTGAGCATGACAACACCATTTTCCTTTGCAGTTGTCACAGCCTTCAGTGAAATGTGTGATTCGTGATTATCAAGAATCAGCAGAACCGGGTGATCAATGGAGCAGTTTGTGTGACGTATGAAATGCTCCAAGAACATGACAAAGTCTTCTTCATTCATCCGTCCAGATTTTGTTGCATGACCTATGGATCCTGCTGTTGTGTCCATGATGAAGTGGTCTTTGAAACGAACACGGGGAAAGATGAACATTGGTGGGGCTGCGTTTCCAGTGGCATTTACTGCACAGGCCACAATGACGAGCTCCCCTCTATCTGCTGATGTGACCGAACCTACTTGCTTCCTCCCCTTCTCTGTTACAATCTGCTTGGGTGTCTGCACCGTTGTAACACCAGTTTCATCCATGTGATAGATCATGTGTGGAGGGAAGCTATACCTGTCCATCACTGTAGTGAGGTTATCAAAGAACTCCCTCACATTGTGCCTATTAAAGGCAGTGGCTCTTCCGACAGAGTGCGACATGACAGATGGTGGCACACCCTAAAACTCATGAACCAATCACATCCTGCTTTTCCCTCTCTGATCCAGCTTGCAGGCATATGAATAACATTTCGTCTGGCCAACTCAAATGCCAGTTCACGACATTTCATGACACTTAGACCGTGAAACATTGCAGATAGATTTTTTATATGGTCTGCAAGCTCTTTCTCAATTTTGTCATTGAACACTTGATTGGCCTGTCCTGTTCTCTTATACCCTGTGCTTTTTACTTCTCCTAGTTGTTTTATATCCATGTATCGTTTTAAAGTCATCATATCTATCTTCATGTCCCTAGCAGCCTGCCGTATGGACTTCCCTTTCTGAACCTCTCTCTCTGCTCGGTCCAAATCCACAAGAAAGTAGATGAAGCCCCTGTCTGTCCTTCGTTTATAGATGCGTGGCATGATGGCTTTTGGTCTAAAATGCAAAATATCCCATAATTTCAGTGATAAATGTAAGGATGCAATGTAGAGTTACATTAAAATTTATTTTTTATAATAATCATAAG
>JAPMUY010009214.1:0-80689 GCA_026901105.3 Galaxias olidus
CACATCACATTTGCTCAGGGAAATGCATTTTCTAGTTCTTTATTATTTTCAGTTTATTGAAGGATCATGCGGTCATGCGAGTCACTTTTTGCTTTTTGTAACGGTTATGTACCAAAATAATTACTCATACCATTCAGGAGAGGGGGTTTTCATTAGGAAACAGGCTACATTTTACTAAAGCAATAATAAATACAATGTTTTTTTTGTTGTTGTTTTAATAAGTAATTAATGTTTTGGTTCAAAATAATATTTGGTCATCTTAGGTTTTGTCTAGGATGAACATGATTATGTATTGCTGCCCTCCATGGGCCCCCTAGCGGCTGAGCCCAAGAAAGCTTTCCCCTTTATACCCCCTTATGGGCGGCCCAGCTATCAGTAGGTCATGAACAGATGTGTGATGAGCAAGTCTGGTGCAAACTGGCTGCTGTGCCCTGGTGCTACACACTGACCACCAAACTGGCTGCTGTGCCCTGGTGCTACACACTGACCACCAAACTGGCTGCTGTGCCCTGGTGCTACACACTGACCACCAAACTGGCTGCTGTGCCCTGGTGCTACACACTGACCACCAAACTGGGAGTCTCTCAATTCACTCTACATTGTAAAGCGCTTTGGGTGTCTAGAAAAGCTCTATGTCAAATGAGCAAATCAATTATTAATATAAACACACACACAAGTTGCTATCCAATTGCGCAATTTAAAGTTTTGGAGTTAAACATTCCTTATAATTACAATTTGCATTAATTGAAATACTGTGTGTGAACTACTGAATAGTGAAATACTGTATGCATTACATTTGCAAATGCAATGTCTCTAAGGTCTGCACAATGTCAAGACTTAGAAGGAAGGAAAGTAAAAGCTTGCTTTAAGGAATTCCGTTGTGGACATTAATGGATCAATGTGGGATGAAACTGTTGGCATCTTAATCACCTGTGTTTCTTCTTTAGGCTCATGAAGACGGCTACCTGAAGAAAGCAGACAAGCTCTACTCACTGATGAGTGCCGTAACAGACAAGGTGAGTGGGTATGGGTAGGGCTGTCATTATTGTGACCTTTTTGTGGATGATTCATTGTCATTCAAATAATAACGGTTAAGGATTGAATTGTTTTTGTGGTCATTTGTAGTTACTTTTATAGGATGAGCCTAATAGTGGTGTAGTAATAGACACCTTGTAAGGAGGAATTTATTGAACATGAGAATATATAATGAAGACATTTCTAATCTTGGATTAGATTACATTATATTAGGTTAGATTTGTCTCGTACACATACGGTATAGTATCTGCTGTTAAAATACAAATAGCATAGTGCATACAGACAGTACATGCACAGACTGTCACCCATACCAATGCATACACTCGATACAGACAGTACATGCACAGACTGCCATCAACAGACCAATTACACACTGTCCATCAAGTCACATTTGATTATCCCACTAGGGGAAATTTGGTTGCAGCCTGGAATTAAAAAAACACATTCAATCCATCATCAATACAACAGGATAGACAACACACCAGACAGAACACAGAGATAATACAACACAGTACAATGCAGCACCAGACAGAACACAGAGATAATACAACACAGTACAATGCAGCACCAGACAGAACACAGAGATAATACAACACAGTACAATGCAACATCACTTCATGTGAAGACAAAGATGAAAATCATTTGTGCAAATTCCGCCTATTAATTGTAGTGCAAACAGAAGAGACTTTGAGTTTTATTTGTCCTATGAGTTGGAACTGTATATCTTCTACCTGAAGGCAGAAGCTCAAACTTCCTCTGCAGGGGCTGGTCAGTACAGTCTGATATGGCATGGGCTATATTGAGAGGCTCATAATGGCGTACCAGTCAAGAGAGCCAGCGGCGAGGTCACCATATCCGTGGCAGGAAAAGCCGCACATATTACTCCATGGCGACGATCGTTAATTAGCTTAAATTCACTCAACCCGTGGCCCTCCACTGATTACAGCCAAAGCGATTACTACTGACCACACCCCTAATATGGTAGAGGACTGCGATTGGATTTTCTAAACTTGATACAGACAATGTTCGCTGCAATATTTTTAATGCAAAATGAGAATGAAATATGCCGTACATTTCACTTGACAATGGTTAAAAATGGAGATCGCACTTCCAATGAGGAAAGAGTTCATATTTGATTCTTCCTGTCAGTGATGTCAGTCTAATAGACAACTGTTAGGGTCCACTATCTCTCTCCACCACAAATTAGCTTCATTTGGTGCTAGTGAAAGAACTTCTGCATATACGGCACTATTTCCGTCACGGTCATGCAAAAAATTTAAATATGCCTGGAGATTGTGAAAACACCTAGAGTGGGGAATTATGAACACCCAAGTGAGATGAATATATAAAAGGGAGCAGTTGTGCGTGTGCTTTTCAACACAAGTCAGCGGAGCTTTGTATTGTAAGGAAGTATCTCTCACATGGCACAGCACATTGCTTGTCTTGCACACCACACTGACAGCCCTTCCACACCTGTCTCTTTGTTTTTATTTGTGTTATTTGCTGTTTGTGTTATCTTTTTGTTTTGGCACGATGCTTTGAGCCACATATACATTAGGCCTAGGTAGAAATCCAAAATCATCCTGGTGGACACGCTTCTGCAGTTGTCAACTAGCTGGCAGTGGACCGGTTCTCCACCACTCACATTAATGGGATGTCCATGAAAACACTTGCTTGTGAATTGCTGAGTTGAAAACCTTTCCTTTCCAGCACTAATCCCCTCAAAGCACTTCCTGACAGCCTTTAAATTAGTATTGTGTAGTTTGAGCTGATAGTATAGTAGGCATGGTTGGCAATCTCGTCAGGTATCACAATGCCGGTAAAAACAAATGATGAACTTTTCCTGTAATGTTGTACTCTATTCATTTAAATAAACAATATATTACATAAAGTGTGGGTCATGGTGGAGCCAGACATAACGTGCTCTATGGGTTTAGCCTTTCAACCTGCATCATCAAACAAGCTGCTTTCTCCTCACCTCTCTGAGAAGAAGCACACAGCCAGTAGTAAGGGCATGGAGGCTGGGCTTGCTGTTGCCCAGAGGTGATAAGATTGCAGGAGATTCTCCAGTTATCCCTGACTTTAAACTCAAAGTAAATCTAACAAAAACACATACGGGCAGGGATTTTAATTTTGTTGTGGATGCATTGTCAAATATTGCAGTATAATGCATGTAATGTCTATCTATAAAGGTTAAACATTTTAAAAGAAAGATATTCTGTGGGTATATGTTTGTTTGTCATTAATACACGTGCCGATGTGTGTAAGTGCAAAATGTGTTCTGGATTGTTTTAACACATTTTTATGAAAATGATCAGCTAATGATCAGCTACAACTTTAGTAAATTTCATTGAAAACACTATAAACATGATGAACCGCCCAAAAAATCTTGTGTTTAATTGAACAAGATATTACAATGTCACGTTTTTCAATACTTCTGGCCACACCCATACTTTTGGTCCTATATAAAATGCCATTGTGAGGGTGCCAATGCTGAGTTGGAATTTAGATAAACTTCTCATGCCCCTTGCACTATTTGTAGGCTTTCCTCCCTGTAGTGAAACAATCCTGTTTGTCTGGGGGAAATGTGCTCTGCTGTAATCCACCACTTGCCTGTGCTGTGGAATTGGCCACAGTGACAAATATCAAGATTTGCTTGGTAAGATTGAGCGAGCTTTTCAAATAGGATTGGCACTACATCACTCCCACACCCTATGAAGACTGATTATTTCTGAATGCTTAAGCCGGTGCCTTCCCACCTCCACCCCAAATCATAGAACATTAACCTCAGACCAGAAGGCCTATTTCTATTAATATTACATACCACAGTCTGTGGAGCTGTGTACCAATTATATGTAAATACAGTTACTGAATGAAGCATGTAGGATGTCACATACTGTTCTAGTGGAGTTGATAGTAGTGTGTTGTGGCTGGTTAACAGGCTGATGTCTTATTGTTCTAGTGGAGTTGATAGTAGTTGTGTTGTGGCTGGTTAACAGTGTTTTAGTAGAGTTGATAGTAGTTGTGTTGTGGCTGGTTAACAGTGTTTTAGTGGAGTTGATAGTAGTTGCGTTGTGGCTGGTTAACAGTGTTTTAGTGGAGTTTATTAGTTGTGTTGTGGCTGGTTAACAGTGTTTTAGTGGAGTTTATTAGTTGTGTTGTGGCTGGTTAACAGTGTTTTAGTGGAGTTGATAGTAGTGTTGTGTTGTGGCTGGTTATGTGTTTTAGTAGAGTTGATAATAGTGTTGTGTTGTGGCTGGTTAACAGTGTTTTAGTGGAGTTGATAGTAGTGTTGTGTTGTGGCTGGTTAACAGTGTTTTAGTGGAGTTGATAGTAGTTGTGTTGTGGATGGTTAACAGTGTTTTAGTGGAGTTGATAATAGTGTTGTGTTGTGGCTGGTTAAGTGTTTTAGTAGAGTTGATAATAGTGTTGTGTTGTGGCTGGTTAACAGTGTTTTAGTGGAGTTGATAGTAGTGTTGTGTTGTGGCTGGTTAACATTGTTTTAGTGGAGTTGATTGTAGTTGTGTTGCGGCTGGTTAACAGTGTTTTAGTGGAGTTGATAGTAGTGTTGTGTTGTGGCTGGTTATGTGTTTTAGTGGAGTTGATAATAGTGTTGTGTTGTGGCTGGTTAACAGTGTTTTAGTGGAGTTGATAGTAGTTGTGTTGTGGATGGTTAACAGTGTTTTAGTGGAGTTGATAATAGTGTTGTGTTGTGGCTGGTTAAGTGTTTTAGTAGAGTTGATAATAGTGTTGTGTTGTGGCTGGTTAACAGTGTTTTAGTGGAGTTGATAGTAGTGTTGTGTTGTGGCTGGTTAACAGGCTCCTGTCTCCTGTGCGGTCTCTCTTTCTTTTTCTTTTTCTTTTTTTTTTTCAATGCATAGTCCAATTTCATGCTGGTGTGCTGTGTCTTTTATATCTGTAACATGCAAAAAGAACTGAAAAGTGAAATAGGAATTCCTGCTGCTTAAACTTGCACAGTTTAGAATGAGATATAAAAAGCGGTTGCCGCAATTAGCCATTATAATGGTTAGAAATGTCAAAAACATCAAATTGCATGTAATGTATAAAGCCCCCCCTCCCCTCCCTCCCTCTTCTGCTGTAAAGGCAATGGGGATCGGTCCATCCTCATCCTCACCTGCTGGTCTTTCTGTTTCAGAGTGTGTTTGGAGATGGAGAGAACACCAAAGTGCGCGTGTCAGAGCTAGAGGAGGAGATGAGGACCCTGAAAAAGATCAACAAGGACCTGTATGACTTCTCCACACAGTTTCTCATCAAACCCCACTGCTGAACCCCCGGTGGCAGAGGGATGCTCGTCTTGATTGGTTTCAGATTTGTCTTGTAAAAGAGTCTGCCCATTCTGTTTGACAATATGGGAGGGAAAGGGATTATGTTGGGGTTGTTAGCTTGATAAGTTTCAGGATTTGTCTTCTTTCTGTTTATGTTGAATACTATTGCATTGCCTGTGTTTTGTACTTGTATTTTTTTCTTTGTAACAATGGCTAGAGGTGTGGCTCTGTGTGATAAATTGTTCCTGTGCTTGATCGCCCTGTGACGCCTCCAATTGATGTTCTTGTTTCTAACACTCACTGTGGCAGCTAATATGCCCCTCTGTCTCACCAGTGGGAATTTGGTGCTAGCCTTTCACCTCCTTTTCTTCTGCCAGCTCCTTTTCATTTTCTTATCAGGCTTAGTTTCTGCTTTTTCCCTCGACAGGGACTTTTCCTCCAATCCTAAAGCATTCAACTGGCCTGTAATGCGCCATATGCACTGATATTAGCAGCTACTTTTATACACCCAAAATGGCTGGAGAGTTCAGTTTCCTACATTCACACTATATGAATCTCATAAAAGGAACTATAAACTGACACCAACACATACGGTATATTGTGTGTTAGCCCTGTGGATGACGAAGGCGTCTAACATTGTAGAAGTGGATTCTGTATGAACTTCCTTTCCGACTAATGGAGCCTTTCCCTTTAGCTTTGGACTCTCTCAGCTGATGAGTATTCCACCACACAGCAGTAAGTATGGGGTTTAGTCTGCCATAGTGTAAGACTTGGTGTCCCATCCATGATGGCTGTTATCTCCTCTAACACAGAGGTATAGACCCCAAATAGCAGTTGACTTGTCATTCTGTCGTTATGGTAATCAATAAAGAGTGGTAGAAAACGACTATGCAGAAGTGTTTTGTTTTGCCAGAGATTGCGCTGATGAGCGGAACACCCTTATTTATTTTGAAATGCCTGGTCCTGTACAGAAGAAAGCTGGAACTAAGATCCACTGGGACTGGAATCCAATCGATCTGCATGTCAGTGGTGTCCTTTGGCGGAGCAAGCAAGCGATGCTCTCAGTTGGTTTCACCCATTTCTAGGTTTGCTTAATTGTTTTCCCTCGAATGCCTTGTGTATTGGTTAACTTGTCTACCTGGGGCATATCAAAGTTCTCTGTTCCTTTTGTTCCTGCCAGTGTCCAGGGTTCATTCTTTATTTACTGCCTGCCGGGTCTCCAGTTGTACCTGTTTTATTACCAGTTGTAAGTTTTATTCCAAAACACTGGTGTTCACAGAGGCCTCTTCCAAGTCCAAGGCATTTCTCAGTGTTCCTCCCGAGGTCTCTTCAGAATCCCCGTCCTCTCCAGGAGAGCCCTAGTTCCCTCCCCCAGGTTTACAAAGAGCATTTATATCAGTGTGGACAAAATCACAAAGGCATGGTTGGTGTCAAACTTTCAGAATGCTACTGAAAAGTTCTCATTCGATTTTTGTCATAATTAAGTTGACCCTTTGACCTTCTGTCTCTGTTCCGTATCTGTTACCAGGCTCTCCGTTGTCAGATCATCCAGACCCTTCTGTTGCTACGCTAGTTGAGGAAAAGGCCAAGTGGAGGGTGGTGTACTCATGTTAAGAATAGTTTATCTTCTCTCTCCAGGCTGACTTCCATATTCACTGCTCTACATGTAATAAACCAGGTCAGATTTAAGGCTATAGGTCGACATCGAAAACCGTACCTGCAAACAAACAGGAACATACTGTGCATCTACTGCGGAGGCCTGCAATCACTGCAAGTATTTTAGCCTACTGATGTATGTTGGAGGAATGGATGCTTGAGGACTTCTACTGAGATGTCTGTCGGTTGTTGCACTTACGTTCGTGTAGGAGTCCCATGTTGACCATTCACAATAGATAGGCTACGGTACACACAATACAAGACTTCTGCACAGCCAACGCTGCCAAAATACAGTTAACAATCGCTTCAAAACTACTGTCAGAATCTTGTGGTCATTTCTCAATTATCTAGACACAAAACTCAAAACGCATTTTATTCACAAGTTTAAAACCATTTTTTCCAATTGCTTGGACAACGTCAGCATAAACCTGTAAAAAAACATAATTGGTTCAATAAACATAAATAATCCACTTAAAAAAGAGCATAAAATCAAAGTATTAACATTTCAAAATGCAATTCACCCATTACATTTATTTTGACTGTCCTTTAATTTCCTTGAATATAAATAACTAACAGTGATTAAAACTGCTCAAAATGATTCCTAAGTGTAACATTACTTCTTATACATAGCTATTTGAACATAAACAATATTCCATGTTTAGATCATGACATTTCCAGCTTAAACAGATCCAAAGACAACCATGGAACATGAACCACATTATCTGGATGTAATATTTTATCCCCTATCAGTCACTGTTTCTATGGAACCATGTACCACTGTTCCAGACAATGTTTACAGGCTTGACAGTATGTACATGTAGGCCCTTCTCATTGCTTTTGCAATACTGACAACTCGTTACTGGTGATTGATTTCACATTGTGGTATGAGTACACACATTACTGTAGTATTCACCTACAACAACATAGCAACAACCTTGGAGCAGGCAGGCTGTGCAGGTCACAATAGAGGTCGAAGTGAGACAAAGAAGAGGAGGAGGAAGAGGACATTATGGTGAAAGGAATGGCCGTACCCCTTCTGAGAGGTGTCCGTGGGCCTCCATAAAGACGTGGTGTGTAGGGTCGTGGTAGAGAACAAGGTTTTGTATTTCAAGACAGTTGAGTCGGTTGTTTAAGTCCAAGCTTAGACTGGGTGACTTATAGACATTAGGAGACTTGCCCCAAAGCTAGTCCCGTTGGGTCATTCTACGTAGTCTCACGAGCTGGAGCAGGTTTTTCTTCAGGGACTTCTCTGTATTGGGCTGCATACATATCTTCTTACTTTTCCTCGAACACTTTATGTCAACAAACCTTATCCAACACAGAATAGTGGGCTAGGAAATACAGGATGCTGTGCTTTTACAAATACATTCAGTCAGTTTAAACATTTCTTTTGATAAATTTGTTACTAATTTAACACAGCTAATTCTACTCAAGCTGGCCATGTTTTTTCGAGCCAGGCTTTAAACAAAAACAAAATTCTTATCAGAAACACTAAGATCAGAATTATTAAAACAACCCAAAAAAAAGTTTATATTTTCAAGTGTCAAATTATTGTAACAACATTGCCCTTTTTACATCATAATACCATGGGAGTGAAATGAAACCCCACAGATTATATTAGATTGTTTGCAAACTCTTGATTACAATTAACTTTAGAAGAGATTGTTACCAAATATAATATTAGGCCCTACTAGAAATCTCATTTAAGTATAAAAATCTAATTTAATGTAAATTTTTCTGGGGGCAAAAAAGCCATTTTCCACACTCACCAGAAAGATCCTTCCTTGTTTTGGTGGCTTTGAAAAAGGAAAACATTTCCTAAGTGCATTCCTATTGCCGAGCTGTACAACAACAAATCTGGGATGTAGCAGGGAAGGAGATATCTCTGTTGAGAACATAAGTAAATGAAGGAAGTGTGCAAGCTGTCTTGGGTTGATTGTATTACAATCTTTTTTGAAACAATGAGATACTGTGGAATAAGGTTGATTGTCCTGACCTCCCAGCTGGCAATTGCAATCACATTGCTGCAAAGTAGCTTTGAAATGATTAAATTAGCAGATTATTTTTTCTGTCCCGACTTTGTAGCAATCTATGTTGTTCACTCTACCACAAATGACTTTTCTCCAAATGTCAATGTTTAACAGATGCAAAAATCAGCCAAATAAAATACAATGGTGATACTTTTCGTGCCGTGTTTTGTCTCACTCCCCTCCACTCTCAACCTACCTGATTCGGTTAGCTCTCAACCTACCTGATTCAGTTATAGTCTATAGTTAGTTGTTCCA
The DNA here is from genome assembly GCA_026901105.3 of Galaxias olidus. Taxonomy (NCBI): domain Eukaryota; kingdom Metazoa; phylum Chordata; class Actinopteri; order Galaxiiformes; family Galaxiidae; genus Galaxias; species Galaxias olidus. The sequence continues at coordinate 9,263 of JAPMUY010009214.1, forward strand.
GACAATGGCGTTGGCAGAAAGGCAGTGAATTAGCAGTTTTTTGAGCTAGCTTCTCTGTCCCGTTCATCACGTCAGAATCCAATCAGGATTCATGTACAATGTGCATACCCCGTCGTCAGTACACTTTTCTTGACTACAAATGAGTATTTGACTAGCTGGAAATACAACTCACTGACTAGGGTAACTTGATCCAGATAGTAGGGCGAGCGTCTGTAGCAGACATTTGTATCGTACCCCTTTGTAGCAGATTATCTCGGCAAAGCGAAGTATATGTGTCCGTATGATGTTAGGATGGCGTGAAGTGTTCTAATGTTGTATACCCTAAATGTTTTAGTTGAAGAGGCGAAGAGGTTGTGGAAAAACCTCCGTGACACTTACGTCAGGAAAAAGAGAGAGGAGAAGGAGAGCAGGTGTGGTCAGGCCAGTAAGCAGAAGAAGCGGTGGAAATACAGAGTCTTTCCTTGACGCTTCAACTGCTTACAGGAGGTAACGTTATAGTTTGGGTCTGTGTCACCTGAAGGGACTAGATAATCTAGTACCTCTAGATAACAGTACTACCAAATCAAGATCAGCCACCCCTGTATAAAATAACTGTGAGATTGGTGCAGTAGGGTCCGTTCAATTGACATGAAATTACTTACTAGCTGATTTTGAACAGGGTACACAGCAGCCTAGACTGTGCTGAGGAGGAGCAGGAAGCAGGGCCAGACGACAGTGAGGGAGAGGTGACAGCTGCTGCAGCTCCAAAGTCTGCACCATTGAAGAGGAAAAGTAGTACCGATTTCATTGAGGAGTATTTAGAGAGGAAAGTGGAAAGGGAGCAGGAGTGTGTCAGGGAGCACTTAGATAGAGACGACGTGTCTCTGTTTCTGCTGAGTTTGGTCCTAATGTTCGAGGGGAGGTCATTCCAACACTGAGGGGCAAGGACAGAGAAAAGTCACGAACAAGGTGCCAGGGGCGACAAGACGACATCCAGTGGCAGAGCGCTGTGATCGGGATGGAGTGTAGGGTCTGAGCATCGACTGTAGGTAGAAGGGTGCAATTCCAGTCAGTTGCATGCATCAAATATTACATCAGGAAAAGAAAGATTAAATCCAAAATTATTATCTAGTCTGTCCAAAATCTTATTCAAGGAGAACAAAGTTCAATTTAGGAAATGTCTAAATGTTGTGTGGAATGACGACAAGAGAGGTGTTAGGTCAGCTGTTAAGGAACTGGCCCAAAAGTCAAAGGACTTTCATGTAAATGCCAACCACATCATACATGAGGCGGAGGATGAGGATGCTAGGGTAGGGCTGTACGGTGACTTTTTTCGGTGGTAGCACCAGTGCTAGCAAGCTAAAGATTTCAATAGCACAGAGAAATATTTAGCAGCACACAGGTGGGCAGTTAAATTAATGTTTTATCAGTACAAAATACCTAATTTACTTTTTTTGTGCGCCTTCGGCTCTTTATATTAAAATGCCTACAAAAAAGGCGACAGAGATAGACTACTGTAAGCATGTGCAGAGCCAACATGAAAAATATAAAAAATCCCTGTTCTTTTTGGGAGGAGGGTGGCGTTATATTAGCATGTCAACCTAAAACATTGACAAGAAACTATGAGCTAGGCAACTGTAAGGACATTTCAACATAAAAAAGCTAGCTACATGATTATCAGCTTATTCATTCAAGTATTTATTTATGTCAACGTGGTGGAATCATGTTTCTGTGAAAGCGACGCCCCTGCTGCTAACGTTTACGATGCACAGCTACTCCTGCGTTCCCTGCAGTGGGCTAATCTTAATTATAGGTTACATAACGTAGGCCTAAACAATTTCAACGATGTCTATCTAAAATATAGTCTTATCTTACAGCTTGTTGTCACGGCAAACGTAAGTTGGCTAACTTATGAATTTAACAATGAGTCGGCGACTGGTTAACAGGCTTTTTTGGTTTAGTGACGTGACCTTTCGCATAGATATGCGCAGCGCGCAAAAACGCTCTCTGGCCCAACAACAACCACTTTCTCGTCAATAAAAGCTGCAATCAGAGCAGTGCATTTCGTTAACTTGTGATAATAACTTTTTCATAATTTTGGTTGATGTTTGAATAGTACTGTCTTTTTGTATGCTCTAAGGTTGTTAGCTGGCGTAGTTCGTGGTGTTCTGTTTCAATGAATGGAGACCAGCGCAATCCATTTGCACACGTGCGAGTGGATACATATTTCTATTCGCACCGAATCAATTTTAGTAGCATATTCTACCAAAACTGTCGCATTGTACTGTACTGTATTGTACTGTACTGGACTCCGTTATGGAGGAGGAGGATTATGAAGATGCTAGGCAATCCATACATGGAGAAGAGGAGGATTGTGAGGCAAGGCACTCAATACATGGAGGATGACGATGCCGAGCACTCCATACATGAGGAGGAAGATGAGAATGCAAGCCACTCAATGCATGAGAAGGAGTATGAAGATGCAAGATACTCAATACATGAAGAGAAGGATGACGATGCCGAGCACTCCATACATGAGAAGGATGATGAGGATGCAAGGCACTCCATACATGAAGAGGAGGAGGAGGATAAAGATGCCAAATACTCCATACATGAGGAGGAGGATGAGGATGCAAGGCACTCCATACATGAAGAGGAGGAGGAGGATAAAGATGCCAAATACTCCATACATGAGGAGGAGGATGATGCTCAGGATGTTGCCACCCAATCAATAAAGAAGGATGATGGTGGTAATGTTGGAGTCCAAAGCTCCATCGAGGGTGAGGAAATAAATAAATATAGAACCACTACACCAGGGCCCAAACCATTTTACATTGGCATAACAAATAATAATTTGGAAAAGATCAAACCATTGCCTGGCTCTTCTAAATTACATAAGCCATGGACCCAAATTCTATACAATTCAAATCCCTTTTCAAAGGTGTTAGTAACTTTCACTATGAAAAGTTCAACAAAACTCCAGTAGTAGAGATACTGGGCGGGAACATCACTAGGAGCCTCACTGAAGATGTCTTGACAGTAATATCAGCTGAGGTGAAAAGGTCCACACGCCTTCACGATGATATTATTTTTAAATGAATTCTCACATAGAAAATTGTAAAAAAAAAAAAAGTGTTATTACAATTAAAATTCTATGTCTATGTACAGCACCTGCAGGTAGATCCATTTGGTGTGCACATGTATACAGAAGTTGCACTTGGAATTACAATGGAGCACATAAGGGCCAAAACACCGGTCACCCTGCACCTGGATGCCACTGGAGGTGTCGTATGCAGAATCCCAAACCAGCCAAAACGAGTGCTCTTTTACAGCCTCACCTTGCCAGGTGAAGGCAGGAACAAGCCACCAATTCCTGTGTCCACGATGGTGACAAATGTCCACTCAATTCCGAATGTGTCCTTCTGGCTAATGCAAACTTCATCAAGACTCAGAAAATTGTCCGTTCGCAGTGTTCATCAGGTTGAGACTGATCATAGTTGGGTTCTTATCCAGGGTGTCCTGTCGTTTAATAAGGATGTGAAGTCCTATCCTGAAAAAGCTTTCTACAGTCCTACATCTCTGCTCAGCCCATGTACTAAAGTAAGTTTCAAATTCCTTTGGAAGAAAAACAAAAAACAAGGGACTGAAGGAGTTAGCCACCCACTGTTTTGCTCTCTTGCTTAACAGTGCATGCATGGAGTCTGCCCTGGGTATCTTCAGCAACATGTGCTCTGTGTTCCTAACAGAAGAGCCATCAGAAATTGTCTGAAAGAGCATCAATTTGTTGACAGGGTTCATAGCAAATGTCAACAGACGTCCCTCTCAAACCTCTTCTGAAGAAAAATGATGCATGAAAACATGCACAGACAATGTTTGCCCAGTCTCTATTCACCAAAGAATTCAGTGCCATTCTGGATCAAGTAAAGCAAGAGCCACCCTTGAAAAAGAAGAAGAGCAAGAACAAAATCAAACAAACAGCGTTAATTTTGACAAGCATTTTTTATTTCGTTTGAGTCTTCGTCGCTTATTGAAATTTTTCGTCATTTAATTTTGTTTCGTTTTAGTCAAGATTTAGTCAGTGGTAGTCAGCTTTCGTTTTAGTCACATTTATCGTCAATGTTCTAGTCCTGACTCCTAAGGGGAATTAACATAAATGGCTCTGGTGTAAATGCACACTTCTACACATGCAACCACTTGAACAGTAGGCTAAACGCAGCGCCCTACGCAACAAGAAGGCAGTGGCTGATGTTAACCGTAACTAGCAAAGCATTCTCGCTAAACTGAATGACGAAGTTGGCACCGCTCTGAGGTGAGTGTTACTGCTTAAGCCTGGTTTATACTTCTGCGGAGGAGCACGTAAACGTCTCTGCGAAGCTTCGCAGAGAAGGGGCTTCTGGGAAAGCGTAGCTCACAAAGGCCCGTTGACGGGGAGTCCTCCCAAATCCTAACAGCCCGTTGCGCAAAGCGTCTTCTCAGAGCGTCAAACAATCGCTGATTGGTTGAGCAGGGTAGGAAGCCAGTAGATATTCGGTAATATTTTGGCTGTATCCAAACAAATTAAAACGCAGAAGACACAAGGAACTGGAGCAGATAGGAGATAGTTTCAGTAGCCTTCGAATCATATTAGTGGGTTTCTATGCACTTAGCTAGTACATAGTAAAGCCTATATAGGCTATATGTTACAACTGTTTTCTGTATTGTGTGATAAACTGTATGTGAAAATATTGTAGGCCTACAGCACTTTGGTCATCTCTGCTTGTTTTAAACGTGTTATATAAATAAACTTGAAATTTGATTTGATATAGCCTAAGAAAATATGAAAAGCTAAATACTTTCGCGGGACGTGCACGGGAGTTTCCGTGTCTGCTTCTGCTACGTTTTTTTTAACATTCTGGATTACTGAATGTGACACTGCCACCAAGTGGGCCCGTTAAATTTACGTTGAAGTATGTAGGCAAACTACTGTGCAAGCGTAAGCATCAAATTAACGTTTGCATTTGCTAACGCGCTCATGCAGAAGTATAAACCAGGCTTTACAAAGCCAGATCAGGCAATATGACACTTAACGTTAAGTTTTCCTAATGCTATCGAATCAATCATATAATTTATATTACCGTTACCTTGGCAGAAACTGCAGGGTTTTAGCTAGATTTTGAGCTCTCACAAAGGTTACGTTAGCTTGTTCAAATTATACTGTAATGGCCTGGCATTTGCTCAAAATTTGTTGTTTATTTTATACTCAGAGCAGGCCAAAATAAACAACAAATGAGAAAGATGCATGAAGGCAAGGATAATTTGTATTAAATGAATCGATAAAAGTAAAACAACCAATGCCTTAAGGCGGTAACTGTGATATAGGTTATCCGCTAGGACAGAGCCAACTTTTTCTTCTCGTCTTAATTCGTCAGGGCAAAATGAACGGAGATTTCGTATTCATTTTCGTTGTCAATATTTTTTTAATTTACGTTGTTGTTACAATTTACTCATGAAAAACGTTCATTAACGAATACTTTTAGTCCAAATTCTCGTTGACAAAATTAACACTGCAAACAAACCCATATTTCTGTCCTAAATTCATTGATGTCCTCTTCCTAGGCTACCTGGGCATATTTCCTCTTCGGGGTGGCATCCTCTTGGGGGATCTAATCGAAATGCCTCTTGACATTGAAGGAGAGGTTAGGCAACCCAGAGTTACACAAACAAGAGTGACAAATTGCTATGCTGAGCAATGGTTTGGGATTGTGAAGAATTTCATTTGATGAAAGAAGAAATCACTAAGGCTTGCTGCTTTCATCATAATAATGTATGCATCCCTGAGAGGGAGATATAAGGAGCACCTGGCCCTGATGGCATTCCAGGCCGGGTCCTCAAGGCATGTGCAGCTCAACTGGCGGATGTCTTCACAGACATTTTTAACCAGTCGCTGCTCCAATCCGTGGTCCCCCTGTGCTTTAAGAGGTCCACAATTGTTCCTGTTCCCAAAAAATCCAAAGCCCTCTGCCTCAACGACTACCGCCCAGTAGAACTCACCTCCACCATCATGAAGTGCTTTGAGCGGTTAGTCAAAAGCTTTATCACCTCCGTCCTCCCTGAAACACTGGACCTCCTGCAATTTGCATATAGGCCAAACAGGTCTACTGATGACGCCCTCTCCCTAGCACTCCCCACTGCCCTTTCACACTTGGACCAGAGGAGCACCTACGTGAGAATGCTGTTCATAGACTACAGCTCGGCATTCAACACTATTGTGCCCTCCAAGCTCGCCATCAAGCTCAGGGACCTGGGCCTTAACTCCGCCCTGTGCGAGTGGATCCTGAGCTTCCTGTCGGGCAGGCCCCAGGCAGTGAGGGTTGGTACTGCCACATCCTCCACCCTGACTCTGAACACCGGTGCTCCGCAGGGCTGCGTCCTTAGCCCTCTCCTGTACTCACTGTTCACCCACGACTGTGTGGCGAAACACAGTTCCAACACAATCATCAAGTTTGCTGACGACACGACCATCATCGGCCGGATCACCAACGGTGATGAGACGGCCTATAGAGAGGAGGTCAGAGCCTTGGCATCCTGGTGCCAGGACAACAACCTCCATCTCAATGTTGGTAAAACTAAGGAGTTGATTGTGGACTACAGGAGGGGCCAGAGCACGGGACACGCCCCTATCAACATCAATGGGGCGGCGGTGGAGAGAGTCAGCAGCTTCAGGTTCCTGGGTGTTCACATCAGCGAGGACCTCACCTGGGACCACCACGCTGACATCATCACCAGGACAGCTAGACAGAGACTCTTCTTCCTACGCAGGCTAAGGAGGTTCAACATGGACCCAAGGATACTCTGCAACTTCTACAGGTGCACCATCGAGAGTATCCTGAGTGGCTGCATCACGACCTGGTATGGCAGCTGCACCGCCCTGAAACGCAAGGCGTTGCAGAGGGTGATAAATGCTGCACGACGCATCACCAGGTCAGATCTGCCTTCCATGGAGGCCCTCTACCAGCAGCGTAGCAGGAAGAAGGCCAGCAAGCTCGTCAAGGACTCTCTGCACCCCAGCCACAAGCTTTTCTGCCTGCTGCCTTCAGGCAGACGGTTTTGTAGCATCCGGACTCACACCACCAGATTCAAGGACAGTTTCTTTCCTCAAGCCATCAGGCTTTTGAACAATCACACTTGAACCCCCACACTCCACACACAATAGGCCACTTTAATTTTTACTGTCACTTTATATGGACTCTGTCACCTTAGTACCCCATACACCGGTCATCTCTATAACTCATAGTTGTATATTTTGAATTATATTTTATTTATTTTGCATTATATTTTATTGACCTATTTTGTTATATTCTATTAATGTCTGCATTAGCGTTAGGAGTCGAAGAGACACAAGAATTTCATTGCATACTTTTGCCTCTGTAAACGTTATGCATATGACAATAAAAACCTTGAACCTTGAACCTTGAACCTTGTGCAGCATGGTCTTTAGAGGGGCCCCTTACCAAACCATTGAAAGCTAAAACTGAAAGCATTGAGCATTCAGAGGAACCAAAAGACAAGACTGTAGCTCCCAAGAAAAAAACCAAGGGCTTCCATCCCCCTCAAAAAGTACATCAACCCAAGGCAAAAAAGGAAGCCAAAGAACTCCAAGTACCAAATCAACACATCAGAGACATCACCAAAATAGGCACAAAATAGTAGAACAAGAACCAGCACGCAAGACAGTGACTAAAAGACAAGGTCAAAATCATCTTCTCTTGGTCCCAATGATGAGGTAAAAAACTACACATATTTTATTACAATTAGTATTATTAATAAACATATACCTGACCTTTAAGGATGTATTACATTTCAACCTTTTTGGTGTTATTGTAAAGGTTCAAACCATGTGGAGGAGGAATGCATCTGAGCTAATTGTCACTGGTCACTGGACAAAAACGTCCACTTCATATTACGCCAAAGTGACTTTCTTTCTCTGACCTGGTGCATGGCTTGTAGGTAAAGTAAGATGAATTATATTATACACACCAGTCTGGTCTTTTTATTACGATTATTTATTTTATATTGATAATAATATCAATATGAATCTTGAATTGTGTCAAAATAAGAATCGCTTCTATCGCAATAATCCCTTCTAGCGCTATATATCACACAGATATAGCACAAAAAAAAAAAAAATGCTTTTGTCCCTTCCTTCTGATAACTTTTCCCATGAATTAGTAAATAATAAGGGGTTTTAAATTACTACTGCCACCTTCTTGAATGTGATTGTTTATTATTACTATTAATTCCAATAATGAATATTGTTACACTATTTACAGACCATTCGAGTGCTACATACAGACTCTTTTAAACAAAGAACATAAAAGGCTCTTCAACTTGAATTACTTTACCACTGGCATATAATTTAAATTCTTAATTTGTCCGTTACAATTATGTATTTATGTATTGGAGAGTAATAGAACATCTAAAAATGGAGTAAGGTACTGTATCATCTGATACTAAGAAACATTATACTTGGTCCACACTAATGTGTTCTTCTGTGGTCTTCATCTTCACAACTTTCTGAGGCGGCCATTCAATTGAGGCTAAAGAGGTTAGCATTGTAGGAAAGGCAGTTGGGGGTGAGGGAGAAGCAGTTGGAACTGGAAGAGTGGAAGTTGCTGTTAGAACATGAACTGATACTGAAAGAGTTAGAACTTAGACAAGTTAGCTTGCCTTCAGGTTCTGTGCATTCTGGATTTGATGTCGATAGACACATGCAATTGGTTCCACCTTTTGTAGAGAAGGATGTGAGCTACTTTAACCCTTGAGCAAAGCACTGACTATGAGACATGTCATAGGGCCTTTGAAAACAATAAAGCCCATTCGTATTAGGGCTCAGGTTATTGCAGCTCCTGATTTTGAGGTACCATTTAAATTAACAGTTGATGCTAGTGACTTTGGTGCTGGAGCAGTCCTTCTTCAGAAAGACTCCTTTGGGGTAGAACATCCTGAGTGCTACTTCTCTAAGATGTTTGATAGTCATCAAAAGCACTACTCTACTATAGAGATGGAGGCCCTAGCCTTGATCTTTGCTTTGGGCCATTTTTATGTGCATGTTGGTTCTTTTAGTTTGCCAGTGGTTGTTTGCAACAACCATAACCCTCGGGTTTTTTTCTTCACAGCAACTGAAACCACCGCCAAATGCGTTTGAGTCTGTTTCTCCAAGGCTACGACCTGAAGATTCGTCATATTTCTGGGAGGGACAACGTGTTGGCAGACGCGTTCTCACGGGCATGAGTGGTATTCTGTCCAAATGCTTAAACAATGAATGAATTAATTAACATGAATTAGCACTAAGTTGCGGCTGTTGGAAAGGTTGCCTCTGTGGGCCAACCTCTTTAAGGTGGGCGTGCTATATGTTAGGACAGTATCTTGTTTGTCTTTTCATGACCCTTTGAATGGTAGAATGGTTGTTGATGAAGTCGGGTCAATTGGTTTATTGGATAAGTGAGTGGCACTTGTTGGGATGACTTAAAAACTCCTTCTGCAACCCACAGTCTCACTCTCTCAACCAGCAGCACATCCAGAAATGTTAGGCCTCACACCAGTTTTCTTTTTGCTAAAAGATTGCTGTTGAGAAGGACCTGGACGTTCAGGAACCTCCTCTAATGTGGATTCCGGTGCAACCTGTTTCAAAGGTGCCGAAGCTGTCTTCTGCAATAAAGTCTGGAGAGTATCAACTGAAGACCCTGTTTACTTCTGTCTCCATTTTGCCCATTTAGCTACTGTATCCACCAACTCCCTTTTGACCCCGCCCAACTCAGCCACATTGGAAGAGATGACTGCATCATAATGTTCCTGCAGAATAACCATGTTTGTTCATCTAATTTACGTGCTTTGTTGACTTTGAGAGTTTTGTTAGGTGATGCTGGTTTAATAAAAGTTGTTACTTTTTCAACCTTTCTCATCAATTCTATTGGATTTGTTTGTTGATAGTCAGCAATGATGTCTGTATGGTGTTTGGCTTGAAGTATGTTTGAAGTATTTTTTCATTTCCAGTTCTATCGGACTTGCTTTTTGATGTGGAGTAATTTGGTGAACTTATGGAGTACACACTGTAAGGCCAAAAGTATGTGCACATGACCATCACACCTACATGAGCTTGTTGGACATCCCATTCCAAAACTATGGGCAGCAATATGGAGTTGCCCCCCCCCCCCCCACCACCACCACCCTGTTTGTGGCAATAACAGCCTCCACTCTTCTGGGAAGGCTTTTCACAAGATTTTGGAGCGTGTCTGGGAATTTGTGCCCATTCGGCCAAAAGAGCATTTGTGAGGTCGGGCACTGGTGTTGGATGGGAAGGCCTGGCTCGCAATCGGCATTCCAATTCATCCCAAAGGTGTTCCAATGGGGTTAAGGTCAGGGCTCTGTGCAGGCCACTTGAGTTCCTCAACATCAAATTCGTCAAACCATGTCTTTATGGACTTTGCTTTGTGAACAGGAGCACAGTCATGTTGGAACAGGAATGGGCCTTCCCCAAACTGTTGCCACAAAGTTGGAAGCATACAATTGTCTAATATGTCTTTGTATGCTGTAGCATTAACATTACCCTTCACGGGAACTAAGGGGCCTAGCCCAAACCCTGAAAAGCAGCTCCAGACCATTATCCCTCCTCCACCTAACTTTACAGTAGGCACTATGCATTCCGGTACGTAGAGTTCTCCTGGCATCCGCCAAATCCAGATTCGTCCATCAGACTGACAGATAGTGAAGCGTGATTCATCACTCCAGAGAATGCGTTTCCACAGGCTTGTATGCAGCTGCTCAGCCATGGAAACCCATTTCATGAAGCTCCCGATTCACAGTTCTTGTGCTGATGTTGCTTCTAGAGGCAGTTTGGAACTCTGTAGTGAGTGATGCAACAGAGGATAGGCGATTTTTACGCACTACACTCTTCAGCACTCGGCGGTCCCGCTCTGTGAATGTGCGTGGTCTACTGCTTCGTGGCTGAGCTGTTGTTGCTCCTAGACGCTTCCACTTCACAATGAGTGCGTTTACATGACCATGAGAAACCCGATTATTGGTAATTGTCGGTTTATGCCAATTATACGGTCATTCCGTACACACGCGTAGTTAGTAATGCGATTACTCAATAGACGCGTCTGAATCTTTAATTGTTGTATGTAATCAAAACAAACGCACACGACTGTCCGTCTGACATGCGCAGTAAATAAAAAATGATTAGCATTATTACCATTATTATTACCATGTTTATGATCGGCGTATTAGTGTCCATGTAAACGCACTCATTAATAGCACTTACAGTTGACGGGGGTAGATCTAGCAGGGCAGAAATTTCACGAACTGACTTGTGACAAAGGTGGCATGCTATGACAGTCCCACGTTTAAAGTCACTGAGCTCTTCAGAATGACCCATTCTACTGCCAATGTTTGTCTATGGAGATTGCATGGCTATGTGCTTAATTGTATGCACATGGGTGAGGCTGAAACACCTGAACTCAAGGATTTGGAGGGGTGTCCACATACTTTTGGCCATATAGTGATATGTATTCCCCCAATAATGAGCCCTTGTGGGACCTGTTATAACAATAAGGAGGCATATGTTTTTTTAAAGTATAAATAGTTAAAAGAATAAGAGGAAGAAGAGCTAAAAAAAAAAACAATAATATTGTTTAACTGCATATTCTACCATGTATTTGTGATTTGTGAACCTTCAAAAAAAAAAAAAAAGGTAAACCCTATATAAAGTGGCTGTATGTAGCTTCTTATTTTGGGAACCCCTACCATTCGTTTAGTGTAATTATTTTCATACAACTGTCGCAAAGAAGACATGCAGAATACTTGCGGTCACTGCATGTCGCAAGCACAATCAACGACTATACTCCAATTATGATTTTCTCTTTCTGATTTAGTGACGCACTTCCTTGTGCCATGAAGCAATGGAGGTGTCATGGGCTCAAATTGTCAAAATATCTGGGATGGAGGGTACCCACTTGAAAACCCCAATGACATATCTGCTCTCAACCCAAGTCCATTGTAAAAAAATTGGCTTTTGAAGGGCTCATCTTGGAGTATGGCATAGTGGATATTATAACATCGTATCCTGTGTATTTTTACATACAATTGCCCCCAAAAGTTGCTGTCCATCTGGTTATAGTTTGATGTGTTTTATTAATGTTTGGTTGATTTGCCAACTTTGTGTATATCCCAAACCTGTTTTTACACATTAGTTATTGCTGATTATTCCTAAACCCTGGTTGATGCATGTCTGTTGATTTATCTTTTCACACTGTTTCCCATTGAAGGGAAAACATTGAAAGGTTTTACAGCAAAATTACTAATTATTTAGTCTTCATTAAATTGCCAGCAGTTTGGGCAAGTTATTGGAGTTGAAAAGGGTCACAGCAAAGGATATAGCAGTAATTGGCAAGCACTTCCAACTGTAAATTCACAGCATATGGAAATACAGTATATTGTCTATGACGCAGTTGACTACCAACTGTTAATTCGCAGCAGATGCAAATACATTGATTTATTGGCAATAAAGTTGCCAACTGTTAGCTGTAAATTCATTGCATTAAATTACTGTCAGTTTAGTTGCCATTACTTTACTGTAAATTTGGAAGCTGTAATTTGCCAGGAATTTATTGTAAATTCCGCATAGTTTCTTTCGCAGTGTGAGAACTAAAGGATGTTTTTATGTATTATATGTGTATCTTTCCTTTAACATTTTAATGGGTAAGGGAGCGCGGGGCACATCCTAACGCAGGGTTAAATTTAACACATACTTTTTACGTAGTAACACGGGGTTGAGCAGGGCGTGCTTCCTGTCAGTTATCTACATTGCCCACAGACGGTCTCCTGCTAAATTTTAGAGCAGTTGGATGCATTTTTGTGGACATCTGGGGCAAAGAGTGTTTTGACAACATGCAAGTAACTTTCTTTATCGTACTTGTTTTTTATTACTGAGCTGTTCGTGTAAGTCACCGACTCCAACCTTATGTTATCTTAATACCGGTCTTGTTGCCTAAAACGCAGCATAGTTGTGAAACATGCTACCAACTCATAGAAAGTGTTAGCTGGGCTTGAGAAAACCTCCACACGGCGGGGTTAGTTGTAACACAATGTTACAACTAAGCCGCCTGTGTGATAATGAAATAAAAACAACAAATTCTTGCATATTTTCTTTACACAAAGAGATATCTAAAGGGAAAACATTGAATTGTCCATTAGGAAGCTATCAATTTGATAATTTAGTGAAGACTTGATCATTATTAATTCAATTATTTTTGCCTGCTAGTACTGTGTTGTCCTATTTTATTGATTTATTGTGGACAAAAATAAATATCTCAATGTATGACACTGGCTCATACACATATATATATATATATATATATATACACACACACACACACACACACACACACACACAGTATATACGTGTAGATCTAGATAGACAGCTAGATATCTAGACTGATAGAGAGATAATATCCATACATACCTATGTATCCATATATACCTATGTATCAATCTCTTCATCCATGAAAGATGGGATGGATGTACAGTGCATCCGGAAAGTATTCATACCCCTTCACTTTTTCCACATTTTATTATGTTACAGCCTAATTCCAAAATGGATTAAATAAAAAAAAAATTCAACATTCTACACACAATACTGCATAATGACAAAGTGAAAAAAGTTTTTTTGAATATTTTGCAAATGTATTAAAAATAAAAAAATAAAATGTCACATGTACGTAAGTATTCATACCCTTTACTCAATACTTTGTTGAAGCACCTTTGGCAGCAATTACAGCCTCAAGTCTTCTTGAGTATGATCCTACAAGCTTGCCACACCTATTTTGGGGCAGTTTCTCCAATTCTTCTTTGCAGATCGTCTCAAGCTCCATCAAGTTGGATCGGGAGCGTCGGTGCACAGCCATTTTCAGATCTCTCCAGAGATGTTCAATCGGGTTCAAGTCTGGGCTCTGGCTGGGCCACTTAAGGACATTCACAGACTTGTCCCGAAGCCACTCCTTTGTTATCTTGGCTGTGTGCTTAGGGTCGTTGTCCTGTTGGAAGGTGAACCTTCGCCCCAGTCTGAGGTCCAGAGCGCTCTGGAGTATGTTTTCATCAAGGATCTCTCTGAACATTGCTGCATTCATCGTTCCCTTGATCCTGTATAGTCTCCCAGTTCCTGCCGCTGAAAAACACCCCCACAGCATGATGCTTCCACCACCATGCTTCACTGTAGGGATGGTATTGGCCAGGTGATGAGCAGTGCCTGGTTTCCTCCAGACATGACGCTTGGCATTCAGGCCAAAGAGTTCAATCTTGGTTTCATCAGACCAGAGAATTTTGTTTCTCATGGTCTGAGAGTCCTTTAGGGGCCTTTTGGCAAACTCCATGCAGGCTGTCATGTGCCTTTTACTGAGGAGTGGCTTCCGTCTGGCCACTTTACCATAAAGGCCTGATTGGTGTAGTGCTGCAGAGATGGTTGTCCTTCTGGAAGGTTCTCCCATCTCCACAGAGGAACACTGGAGCTCTGTCAGAGTGACCATCGGGTTCTTGGTCACCTCCCTGACTAAGGCCCTTCTCCCCCGATTGCTCAGTTTGGCCGGGCGGCCAGCTCTAGGAAGAGTCCTGGTGGTTCCAAACTTCTTCCATTTGCGACTGATGGAGACCACTGTGCTCGTTGGGACCTTCAATGCTGCAGAAATGTTTTTGTACCCTTCCCCTGATCTGTGCCTCGATACAATCCTGTCTCGGAGATCTACAGACAATTCCTTGGACTTCATAACTTGGTTTGTGCTCTGACATGCACTGTCAACTGTGGGACCTTATATACACAGGTGTGTGCCTTTCCAAATCATGTCCAATCAATTGAATTTACCACAGGTGGACTCCAATCAAGTTGTAGAAACATCTCAAGGATGATCAATGGAAACAGGATGCACCTGAGCTCAATTTTGAGTCTCATAGCAAAGGGTCTGAATACTTATGTACATGTGATATTTAATTTTTTTGTTTTTAATACATTTGCAAAAAATTCAAAAAAACTTTTTTCACTTTGTCATTATGCGATATTGTGTGTATAATGTTGAGAACATTTTTTTATTTAATCCATTTTGGAATTAGGCTGTAACATAATAAAATGTGGAAAAAGTGAAGGGGTATGAATACTTTCCGGATGCACTGTACATCCACAAACAGTAACCACCTATAGTATATAAATAGAATTGTATTGCAGAGTTTACACAGACTTTCCTAGCAAGTGTTACAACTTATCTTCTGTCTGTTACAATTAACCCTGTCCACGGGATAAGTTGTAACATTTCACTTCCCCACTTATTGTAATTTTACATGAACAGTAAGTCCTGAAACAAACTTCTAGTCTCAATTTGTGGCAGAGATATGTCTGTTGCGTGTATAAAACATGATTAATCCTTTTTTTTTTATATATATATATTGTCAAAACTAAATGTGTTGTTGTGCCCTATGCTCCCCTATATACTAGGAAACAAAGAATGAACAATGACTCACCCATCAAATTCAGATTTTTTTTACATTTTATTTAGAAATGATGAAGTGTTATCTGCAGTAACCTGTTTCCCAAACTCAGATTATCTTTGAAAAAAAACACGATATTGATAATGATTACTGAAATTGACCACTGTTATACAGAGTTTAGGCATACATTCGTTTTTGGGGGTGTGGGTTGTAAGGTAAAAAATGCCTAAATAAAGCGTATTCATTTATAGACATTGAACAATGATTTTCGTATATAAGTCTGAATAAAACACACCTATATGTTCACCACAAAATAGATCAGGTAATTCACTGGAAAAGACCCACAAAAATAAATAACTAAACAACATGCACAGTAAAATAAGCACTACTTTTACTTTTCATATCAGTCTGACATTTTTAAAGAATATTTCTATATATATGAATTTCCATATTACATTATATTCCAGATATTGACCATACTTTCATCCTTTGACGGTTTATTTTAGCATATTTTTACGTACAGTACACCCCTCAGTGTGTTAATGACCCCGTCCAAAACTGCCTCACCAATGCTCTGCCCCAGTTATTCGCAGCATGCCAGTACAGAGGGATCTCCGCCTTTCCACCGGCCACCGACTCCTAATCACACATTCCCTCTGTGCAACACCAAATGAATTATCTTTAACTAAGCAATAAAAAAAACGTAGGCATACTGCAAAGGGCGAAAGGCATGCAATGCTATTGTCTGACAGTTCCTCATTCCATTCGAAAGTACAGCAGGATGAATTTAATCTTCTCAAGAGTCTTGGCATACTTTTACTTGGGATTCCAAACAATTCTGCATTTCTTCATCGACCCCTGTCTTCTTCATCCCCAACCTTGCCACATCCTGGCGCAGATCGGACACACTGTGCGTCTTGGTGCCCTTCTGCCCACCCGCCAACCGGCCAGGGTACAAGCTGCTTTGAACCGCGCCCTCGTCGGCATTGCCCAAACTGGGTACAACTTTCTTCCTTACAACCTAAGCTTGGAAGTGGTCACCCGCGAGCCTTTAAATGGCGATCCCGAATCCCTTTTCAGGTGTGTCTGTCAGGATATAGTTGTTCAGGGAGTATCCGCTGTACTCGCCTTCCCCCAGACACAGGAAGAAATCGTGCAAGTGGAATTTATGTCTTCTTTTTTAGAAATTCCGTTCTTGAGTATAATAGAACATGGAGAGCCACTGAAAACCCAGGTAATTTGCTTATAGTTTTAAAAATTCAGCTAAGTTGTGTAATGATTGCCTTCACACAGGAAAAGTTCCGTGATGCAGGTGAGCGCTAACAGTCTAATTAAGTGAAGTCCTCGAAATCGATATTAACCTACCATTTTTTTTTAACACTTAAGTGTTGCTTTCCCGATATAGCCTTCCTACCCTTCAGTGTCTGTGTGCTCTTTTTCTAATTGCCCATTTATTTGATACCATTAATTTGAAGTTATACCTGTCCCTTCCTGTAACATGTTGTTATCTTAATATCGATATAGGTCGCAATGCCTGATTATATAAGGTCACTTCAAAACACTGTTAAATTACGGATAGTATCTCTGAATCCACAACCAAACAAAAAATTTTAAGCATCATGTCAATAATGACAATTTACATGTATTTATTTTTTTACATGCAAAATTACTATAATAATTAAACAGTATTTTTTCAGTTTTCCTAAATTGCACACAAATATCGGTAAAATAAATATGTCACTTCCCATATGAAAGTTTGTCTATACTAAGAATGGAACGTTTTTTTCTGTAATTTTAAGGTAAATATTAGTTTTACATTCATGTCTACTTTTACATTTAAACTCTGTCAATGTAGATGCAAATTTAGCAATTTACCAAAACAGCTTTGGTCTGGACTTGCAGCAAGGCATTGTGGGATAATAATTATAATCTACCTATTCGAAGTGATTGTGGCCTGTTTATAATTTTATTTTTAATGTGTGAGGTCTGGGTTTATAGATTGAATCCTTCAGAGTAGTTCACTAGTGTTGTATGTGCACCATGGACCTGTTTTGTTGCGAGATGGCTCTAATTGCTATCTGTAACAAGGCTGAAGATGAAATTTCCAAGTTTTGGCAATGAATAAAATGTTTCTCTGTACAACTTTCAAGTGCCATCACTTTATGGGAAGTGTTCATCGCAATGATTTAGCAAATATCTTAAAAATAACAGTTCTTCTCTGCTGAACTTATAGTGCAGTCACTTTAAGGAAGGTATTTGACTGTAATGACTTAGTAAATATCTTTAAAATAACAGTTTCACTCTGTAGAACGTTTACTGCCGTCACTTTATGGAAGGTGTTTGATCGTAATGATTTAAGGGGCATATCTATAAAGTGACAGTTTTACTCTGCTGAACTTTTGATGCATTCCCTTGATGGAAGGTGTTTGATCGTAATTATTTAGGGAATATCTGTAAAATTTGTGTTTCTTGGCAAAACCTTTAATGGTTATTTCTGTGAATTTATTGATTTTGCACTTTATTTGTATTTGGGGATTTTACAATCATTTTATGGTTTTTGTTTGGCAGGTGTTGCTGCCAGTCATTTGACCCTTTTTTTTCATAGTTTTTTTTTTTTTTACAGTGTAGATACAGGTGGCCTACATTGTGTGTGGGATAGTCCCGTTGTCCCAACCAACTTGTTGATAATTATCTATTGTATGTAATTAAGTAAAGTAACTGGCAGCTAATATAAAGGTTATATTTAAAGGGAAGCTATAAACTGAACTACCCTATTGCAGAGGTGTGTTTTGGCATGTCAATCTCACCATTAAATTGACAGATTTTCAGGATGTAAGCACACAACCCAAATTAACTTGGAAAAAGTAATATGATGATAAGTCTCTCATTCATATATTACAGTTTAAATCAAGCCTTCTATCAGTTTTTGGAATCCAGCACTTAGAAAGATTTTACTCTATTTAATGAAGCCAATAAGGGTCGTTTTTTATCAGGTTGTTTCCACAATCTCATCATTTGTAAAAGGCAGGAGAGACTTTTGGTATTACGGAAAGGAAGGGCACGACAATCTACATAGAGCATCAAAAGAAGTGTCAATGAATTGTAACCAACTGGGGGAAAGACAGGTGAAATGTGTCTTATATAAAAAGGAAATGAGAAGGGGCTAGGTAAAGATGGGAGATATGTTCTTCTGAAACATCTTTATATTAGAATTCATATTCACCACAAATAATTCAATTTTTAAATGTAGTTATAAAAATAAAACAAATCTCTGCAACCAGGGACATTTTTATTTTAGCAGCATGTCAAGACAACCATTAACACTATCTTCTGAAGTCAATAAACTAAGTATGGCAGTGTGCTTTTAAGAGAGGCTGTTAGTGAATCTGTACCAATCCGTTCTGACAGTCTGTCATTCAGACAGATTTGCACAGGTCAGCTAGTAGTTACTATAGTGTACCTGGGGTGGCCTTAGAAGTGTACTGGGAGCCTTATAAGAGGCTGTGCTGACTTAGACAGACAGTTGTCACAGCTAGGAACCTGGAGGAACCCAAAGCTTAAGATTAAGCTTACATTAAGATTTCAGTTTGTGGGTTTTCTACCCAGCTACCTGTTGGCCAGGCAGATCTATATTTCTCATAGAAGGTGGCCAGAACACCAAACATATCCTGTCTTTGACTCTATCTCTGTGTAGCCCAGGGATTTAGTGCTACTAGTCTGCTCTTGGGAAACTCATCAGATTCAGACATTATAGAATCATCCAATATTAACTTTGTTCATTTGTTTGTATTAGCTATCACACTGTCATTGGTGGTTTGGTATACTGTCTCCCCTGATGTTTTAGCCCTGGGCTTTACTGGTCCATACTGTAAAGACTGTGAGTGTTGTAATGTTGAGCTGGCAGCACTCACCCATCAGTTGCAGCTTACATCACAATGTACTTTAACAAATTAAAGGGGTAAATCACACACTGGTACACTGGCTATGTAGGGTTGGGCAGGGAAAGGTACACAAATTGGTCTTGTCTAATGCCTGGCCATTAGAATGACTTTCTGCATTTCAGAACTTGCTCGACTAAAATCATTGTGAAATGCAAAAAACTATACCACTACAGTCTGTGCACGTAATAAACCCCAGAAATGAATTCATGCTGCATACAGATGATGTTGCAGGCAGTCTTGGAAGTTTATGAGAGCCTTGCCGTCCTGACACACTGTCCCCTGCTAAACCTGACAGCCATGGTGACGGCTTACCAATGAACTCCTGGAGTAGACTCTGAATCACATCATGTGTCATGATCACACAACACAGAGATTTCTCAAAAACTGGCTGTGCTATTTTTCTAGCTGTCTTGGTAAAAAGAGAAATATGACTTAAATGAAGAATTCACATATACTATTTCAATAAACGGAATAAATTCAACCCCCATCCGTTAACTGAGTTGTCCCACCAGTGAACAGTTTATAAAATAAAATAAAAAAAAACATGGCAAAGGTTGGCAAAACTTTAATATTTTGAATACCTGCTTTAATTTCATAGAGGAGGTGATGGTTTGTTTGAAACATGGCTGTGAAAGTACATATTAGACCAATTCATGGTTTTGTAAATATTCATGATGATGTATACACTGTTTTACATCTTATCAAATTTATTTAAATAGCACATTTAAAAACAACACACGTTGACTAAAGTGCTGTACAGGTATAAACACATAAAATATATAAATACAACGAGCGAACCATTAACATAACAATACACACAGTGCAAAAATACCGGCACCATATCATGACGTACCGAAAGCCAAGGAATAAAAGTGTGTTTTGAGCCTGGACTTAAACGAAGCAATGGAGGGGGCAGCTCTGACAGAGAGTGGAATGCTATTCCATAGTCTAGGGGCAGCAACAGAAAAGGCTCGGTCGCCTCTGGTCTTCAGCCTAGACCGTGGGACAGCCAGGAGTCCCAGGTTAGATGACCTGAGGGACCTGGAGGTAGAATAGGGGGTTATGAGGTCTGAAATGTAAGCAGGGGCCTGCCCATTAAGTGCTTTGAAAATGAAGAGGAGAACCTTGAAATCGATTCTGAACCGCACTGGAAGCCAGTGGAGAGTGGCCAGAATCGGGGTAATATGTTCTCCCTTCCTGTTAAGAGTTGGGCAGCAGCGTTCTGGACCAGTTCCAGTTGCTGACTAATGCCGGTATACAATGAATTACAGTAGTCTAGACGTGTGGATATGAAGGCATGGATGACCTTCTCAACATCTTTGAATGAGAGGAATGACTTGATTTTGGCAATGGTACGTAGCTGGAAAATACTGGCTTTTACTACTGCATTTATCTGCTTGTCAAACTTAAAGGCGGAATCAAAAATCACACCAAGGTTCTTTATGGAATGGGAAGAAGAACAGGGTTTTTTATTGTTGATACTATATTTATATTTTAACACTTTCTGGGATAATTGTGTTTAGCTGTGCTATTTTGGGGCCGAAATATAAACACACTGACACAAACCTTTACAAAAAAGTATTTTGGGTAAGAAAGCAAGCCTCTCATTGATTGACTTTAAAGTGATGCTCCAATCTCTACTTCACAGATGACATTCAGATTTCTGATCGTGTTTTGCAGGTTATGTAGAGAGCTTTTAATCCCGATTTGACTGATGCAGGCTCTAGGAAAAGCTTGTTTGAAATGTTCCTTTGAGTAGCATGCCTCGGTCTTGATACATAGAGCGATAACAGCTTGGCATTTGGGTCTTGTTGAAGTGGTGTGAAAAAGAACATAGAGCAATCTTTACACAATGTTTCAATGACTTCCTGCACTCTATGCACTGCAGTCAGGTTGTGTTTTCTCCATTTTATGTTGATGTGGGGTTTTTCCTTGGCTTTTTGATGTTGTGAAATATGGCGCTTCTCTGTTCATAGACAGGACAGAGATAGGGATCACAGAGAGGCATGTATGGAAGGCAGCCCAGTCCCCACTGCCTTCTCTCTCTCTTATTATTCTCACTCTATCAATCTGAAAGCCCTTAACGGTCTGTGCTGGAACGCATGCTGTTCAACAAAATATAATAAAAGTTGGTGAGCTTGAACGCCACAATGCTTTGAGAAGGAGGCGGGGCTCCCCGAGCTTCTTTCAGGTGCATATTAGTGCCCAAGAGCCATAAATCACACACTGATATAACTATATAACCAAGGCAAATTGAGCTGAGATGCCCAAGCTGTTTTGGTGAAAAGTTTGGTTTAATGCATAACTTTAACTCTACTGTGAAGCTAGTTGACAGCTGAACAACTAGCAGAGCTCTGGGATGTGCAGTAAGATATGCTGATCCACCCATGTGTGCTGGCATTACTCTGATAAAGGCATTACTCTGATAAGGCGTCACTCTGAGAAATTCAACAATGCCTATTTAGCCAAGAATAATAATAAACTTTGTTTTTGAAAGGTGATATATAAATCAAGTTACAAAGTGCTTTACGATAAGAACAGATTGTCCCAGATAAATATTTGCAATATTCCTAGATAAATATTTACAATACAATATATAAAAGGAAATAAAATAAAATTTAAAACATATGTTATTAAAGCAGCTGTAGGTAGTTTGTTATAAGAGGTGGGTTTGGCTGCCTCTACAGTTTGCTTGCTGTAATTATTTTCCCTAACCGTTGCAAAAAAGAAATACAGAAGGCTCGTGGTCACTGCATATTGCTAGCATGATTGACTGTACTCCAAGTATGGGCATCTCTTCCTGAATTAATGACGCACTTCCTTGTGCTGTAAAGCGAATCGTCACAGTTTCGTGGGAGATCACGCCTGGCGGCAGACAACTTTTACATTGAATATTGAGACTAGAAGAGGACTGATCTGAGCGGCTATTTTTTCATTCTCCCATAGACATTACAATGTGCAAACTGTAGAAAGGTATTGATAATACATTAATACAAAAAAAGTTGCCTATATATCCTATCCTATCCTGAATTTTTTTTGAAATGCCTGGACAAAAGAGTTGCCTGATTCTGAATCACAAAATATGGGATTTCTATATTTGATCCGATTGGATATAGATACAAAGCTTTGAACTCTTGGGCCCATGTGATCAATATTTAGCAATTCATCCTTTACTTAAAGCGGCTGTATGTAGTTTCTGGTTTTGGGAACCTCTACCGTTTGCTTATGGTAATTGTTTACCTAACCATCGCAAAGAAGACATGCAGAATGAATGTCAGATCGCAACCGGTGACAGACAAAATGAGTGTTAAATATTGAGACTTTAAGAGAACTGATCTGAACGGCGAAATTTTAATTCTCCCATAGATATTACAATGTGCAAACTGTAGAAAGGTATTGATAATCAGTCAATACAAAAAAAGTTGCATTAAGTCGCTTTAATTAAAGGTTCATATTTGTGGGAAATTAGTATGTACTGTAAGTCCTGGATACTTTCTCTGCAGGTCATTACAGTTAATGAAATGACTCTCCTAGAGAAGTATTTACAGATGAGTGTGCATAAAATGTATGAAACATTTATTTGGGCTTTAGGGCTGAAATAGATCTCTTAACCACTGAGAGGTCAAATCTGAACTTTGAGGAAAGTTACACACACAAACACGCTGGCCTAATTTGGATGAGTATAACATTTGATTAGGATTCTTCTGAGGGTAAATTCTTGGAGGCTTTTTAAAATATGGGATAAAAGTCCTAGCACCAAAGCTCTTTATTGTCAGTGTGTTCCTTTGGGAGCCAATCCTAGCTTTGCTGTGTGCAGCAGAAGCTCAGCTTCAACTGGTCGGTGTCAAGGTGGCCCAGTGCATTAGCAGAAAAAAGGTCTGACTCAGTTTGACTCCTTAGTAGCACAGATAGAAGCCCCTGGCCTAGTTTGCTGCTCCAGGGACAAAGGGCCAGACTGCTGTGATTAAAACCCTTCTCCGCTCGGAAGACTTTGGCACTTGCCATCACTATGGTGATGAGTCATCAAAGGCAATTTGATACAATGATGTCTAGTTGAGGTGATTAAAGAGAAGGGGCTCAGCTTGGTGCTGTACTGTTTAACATACTCTGTGGCATTAGCACTCTCCTATTTAACATAACGTAGACTGACATAGGTCCTGTCCACACAAATAGATATTTTACCCCTCCCATTTAAAAAAATAAAACTTTGTTTTATGAAATAGCTCCGTACACACCATAGACGTAGATTTAGGGTGGGACAGTAGGGTTGTCCCTACCAATGCCGAAGGACCACTGTATTGTCCCTACCAATAATCTAGTACACAGCTTTCCTTAAGTGATTTTATCCACTTCAGTGACCCCACAAAAGGGTTAACAGTAAACGTCGTTAACGTTTCCCCTCCCACCTCCACCTAAAGAAATCGTTAATTTGATTGGTTTAGCAGAGTCGCTCATCTAAATCGTGCATTACAGTTTTTTCCAATCACTTACGCACTTGTTACAGAATTTGGCTCGCTGTGTGAAAACTCTAAACACAAGCCACATAACATACAACACTTGGAGCCAAACATCTAATTTCTATGTCAAAATTAACCTGCAATCAAAACCGAACAATCCTTTTGCAAAATGGTATTTTTGACCCAAATGATACACACATGCACCATCTGAATAAACCATTCAAAGCAGCAACCATACACTGATATGCTTTATACAAAGCATTACTGTCTTTACTACTTTGTATATGTTTTAAATTTCCTCACATCCTTCTGTGAAATATTGTTCAAGTTTCCAATACATCTACTCACATTTCAATGAACACCAAAATAGAAAGTCCTACAGTAAAATGACTGCAATGGTAAAAACAATATATAGTAATGTAAGGGATTGTAAGGGATGGGGTGAATGCTGCTGTTTGCCAACACTATTGAATATGGCCAGTTCCTGTTCTTGGATGGACAGATGTTGCCTTTCACCCTCAGGAGGTTGTCTGGCAGTTCTGTAGAAAATTCAAGAATATGATTGAGGAGCAAATGCCTTCTATTGTAGTACTTAATTGTATTCTACTGTGATGCAGAATGATGTGCAACAATTACATGGCTACAGTCTAGTGTAGAAAATGTACTGTAAGACATACCTGTTCTGCAGTCTAAAGGTCCGTATTACGTATGAATGCTACCGTGTAGCGACTCAGGTTGGGCTGGTTTCTCTGCCCAGCCTCCCTCATTGTCAGGCCATGATGTACAGTATGACATGGTCCACCAAAGTGGCCCTACTGTTGTCAGAAAGACAGTATGTCTATTGTCTTTGTTCTTGTCCTCCTCCTTCTCCCCCTTCTCCTTCTACTCCTCTCTGTCTTCCTCTTCCTCTACCTCTTCCTCTTGCTCTCACTGCCACCATGTGTGCAAAAGTTTTTACAAAAGAGGTGAGCTTACCTGAGGCCAATTTGTGGCTCATTGGGCCGTTTCCAATTGATTTTAAAGAAGGCTACTTCATGAAGCTTCCTTCGCGAGTGGCCACTTTTGTGACGTTTTATTCGTCATCATCGAGTGGACACTTAAAGTCTGCGTTGATGCGTCCTTCGCTGGAGGAGATATAGAAGGTTACATGTAGCCACTCGCTCTTCGCATATAAGCAATTGGAATGAAACTCAATCTGGCTTCGCGCGTTCACGTCGAGGAGAAGGAGGAGAGTGTCGAGGAGAAGTCGGCAAGTTTAAGGGAATGGAATTGGGCCTAAGACAGATTGGTGTTCAATTACTGTATACGTGTGTTCATGTGTGCGGCTGGGTGTTGTCAATTGCAGGTATGTTTTGTACTTGGAACAGAAGGTTTTCATTCTTGAACCAAGTGTCAAATGTATGAAAATGCGTGTAATGTTTTGCAATGTGTGTTTTGCAGAATTGCAAACAAAGTGCAAAGCTGAAAAATGTTTACTTTTATGTTTGTATTATTGCTGCCTTAGTTTAAGGTATGGTTACAGAAGTTAAAGTAATGACACTGGTGTCTGAGCATTCACTTTTAGTGTGTAAGCAATTGGAAAAAAACTGTAAACAACAGTCTGATGTTGCACACCCGCAGCAATAAAAAAAGCAGACAAGGAGGACAACCTAGACCGGAATGCGATTTGTGAGCTTGTGGTAGTCAGTGACATATTGTTTACATCAATAAATCTTATAATCACTTGATGAAAGTACAAGGCACTATATTACATTACTAGTAGTCTACTGTTTAAAATAGTTTATTTGTTGGCCTGGGCTACAAACTAGTACTAGCCAGCCTGCTAACGTTAGGGACTGGGGCCGGTTCTAGCCTACCATAGTTGGGTGGGCTGCTATATATATTTGGTGGGCAATTTGGTGAGAAGCCACCTCGGTAGATAGTCTAGTAGATAAAGAAGTGGACTAGCAGCTGGAAGATTGCTGATCCGAACCCCGGGCCAGCAGATGTAGAGGGAGGTGGTTCTGAGACGTCATTGCTCACCGTTAAGCCTTCTGGAGGTCTCGTGGGCTCAAATTAACGAAACATTCGGGATGGAGGGTGCCCACTTCAAAACCCCAACCCAAGTCAATTCTAAAATATTGTCTTTTGAAGTGCTCATCTTGGAGTATGGCATAATGGATATTACAACATCCTATCCTGTGTATATTGAAATATATATAATGTATAATGTGTATATATATATACATGTGTGTGTGTGTGTATATATATACTGTATACATATATATATATATATATATACAGTACTGTGCAAATGTTTTAGGCAGGTGTGAAGTCTTTAAAGTAAAAAACAAACATTAAAAATAGAAATGTTAATTGTTTATTTTTTTTATCAATTCATAAAATACGAAGTGAGGGAGAAGCAAATCTATATAAAATCAACATTTGGTGTGAGCACCTTTCCCCTTCAAAGCAGTATCCCCTGCCTAAAACTTATGCACAGTACTGTGTGTATATATATATATATGTATATATAAATGCGTGTGTGTGTGTATATATATCATCATCATCATCATCATCATCATCGCTTTGTCCGGGGTCGGGTCGCGGAGGTAGCAGTTCCAGCAGGGCATCCCAAACTTCCCTTTCCCGGGCCACATTAACCAGCTCTGACTGGGGGATTCCAAGGCGTTCCCAGGCCAGTGTGGAGATATAATCCCTCCACCTGGTCCTTGGTCTGCCCGCGGCCTCCGCCCAGCTGGACGTGCCTGGAACACCTCCCTAGGGAGGCGGCCAGGTGGCATCCTTACTAGATGCCCGAACCACCTCAACTGGCTCCTTTCTACGCAAAGAAGCAGCGGCTCTACTCCGAGTCCCTCACGAATGGCTGAACTTCTCACCCTATCCCTAATGGAGATGCCAGCCACCCTCCGGAGGAAACTCATCCATATTTGTGTGGACAGGGCCTTAGTATGAAACCTACACACATGTCAAGCTCCTCCTTCCCTAATGAAGGAAGCTTGTCATTACATGCATTGTGCAGTCAGTCATTGTTGGCTCCATTGTGAAGGGCTCTCTCCCACTCTGTGATAGCTCTTACCTAATAGGCCTGACATAGGGGGGAGCAGATACATGCCCACCGTCAGCTACCTAGAGGGAGACAATCAAGGTGGTAGAAATGTTCGACCTAGACCTACCTGGAGGGAGACAACCAAGGTAGTAAAAAGCCATGTACAGTGTCAGGAAACAGGCAGGCTGAGGAGCCTGGCAATCATTGGATGAGTGTCCATACCAGGGACTGGAACCATTAGCTCATCAATACACAATGTTGTAACTACTGTTGACAGATTCTGTTTCGGTTTGATTTGATTCTTTCTTGCAATTTATTCCACTGGTAAATGTGTCAAGCATTCAAGCATCATTTAAGAGTTTAGATTTTAAAGCATTTATTTATTTAAGGTCATAAATGACTGAACTGGAAAGAAACGTCTGATCATAGCAGACGAGCTGTGCCATGCGGCTGGTGGGCAGCTGTCTGAATGCACTGTTTTCATTTGGCCTAATCTATGAATGATACCGCTGTAAACAGAAGCTTTTTTATGTGTCTTTGGCTCGCTCCAAGACTCGGCCTGCCGGACTGCTAACTGGATCTGCCTGTTTTGGCGTCACATCGACACCCCTGTATCCTAAAAGGGCGAACAGTAAACTGTATGAGAAGAGCCTTTATACACAGCACACATTAATTACTTGAACTGCTCGCAGTAAAGTTCTTCCATGGCTTCAGAACCAGCATGTACTGGTCCGGACAGACAATACCACTGTGGGTGGATCTACCGGGGTGACAAAACAAAAGGCCTGGCCACCCCAGCTGGCTTACATTTAGGCAGTTTTCAAGAACATTCTGACATACCACCAATGTTTTCTTATTTTGGATTTGTTCTTAGGTAAGAACAAAATTTGCAAACACTCAGCATACTTATACACATTTGAGAGCCGACATTTTCATGTGATATTGGTTATTGTGTTTCCTTCAATTCCACAGTTGTAAAATATTATATATTAAGATTTATACTACAAATCTGGTTGGCACCAAAGCGGTTCTGGAAGACCATCCGACACCTCAGGAGGGGAAAGCAGGGAACCATCCAAGCTGTATACAGTAAGGATGGGACGCTGTTGACCTCAACTGACAAGGTGATTGGGAGGTGGAAGGAACACTTTGAGGAACTCCTGAACCCAATAAACCCACCCTCTATAGTAGAGGCAGAGCTGGAGGATGATGGGGGATCAGCATCAATCTCCCTGGCGGAGGTCACTGAGGTAGTCAAACAACTCCACAGTGGCAAAGCCCCAGGGGTTGATGAGATCCGCCTAGAAATGCTGAAGGCTCTGGGTGTTGAGGGACTGTCATGGCTGACACGTCTTATCAACATTGCGTGGAAGTCGGGGATAGTACCTAAGGAGTGGCAGACCAGGGTGGTGGTTCCCCTGTTCAAAAAGGGGGACCGGAGAGTGTGTGCCAACTACAGAGGCATCACATTACTCAGCCTCCCCGGGAAAGTATACTCCAGGGTGCTGGAAAGGAGGGTTCGAACGATAGTCGAACCTCTGATTGAGGAGGAACAATGTGGTTTCCGGCCTGGTCGTGGAACAACGGACAAGCTTTTTGCCCTCGCGAGGATCTTTGAGGGGGCCTGGGAGAATGCCAATCCGGTCTACACGTGTTTTGTGGATTTGGAGAAGGCGTATGATCGGGTTCCCCGGGAGATACTGTGGGAGGTGCTGCGAGAGTATGTGGTGAGGGGGTCTCTACTCAGGGCCATCCGAGCTCTCTCTCCAGAGAGAGCTGTGTCCGGGTTCTCGGCAGTAAGTCGGACTCGTTTCCGGTGAGGGTTGGCTGCGCTTTGTCACCTATCTTGTTTGTGATATTCATGGACAGGATCTCACGGCGTAGCCGCGGGGGAGGGGGGCTGCGGGTTGGTGGGCAGAGGATTGCATCACTGCTTTTTGCAGATGATGTGGTCCTGATGGCATCATTGGTCTGCGACCTGCAGCACTCATTGGATCGGTTCGCAGCCGAGTGTGAAGCGGCTGGGATGAGGATCAGCACCTCCAAATCTGAGGCCATGGTTCTCAGCAGGAAACCGATGGATTGTCTACTCCAAGTAGGGAATGAGTCTTTACCCCAAGTGAAGGAGTTCAAGTATCTCCGGGTCTTGTTCTCGAGTGAGGGGAAACTGGAACGAGAGATGGGCCGGAGAATTGGAGCAGCGGTCGCTTTATCGCACCGTTGTGACGAAGAGAGAGCTGAGCCAGAAGGCAAAGCTCTTAATCTACCGGTCTATCTTCGTTCCTACTCTCACCTATGGTCATGAAGGGTGGGTCATGACCGAAAGAACGAGATCGCGGACACAAGCGGTGGAAATGAGTTTCCTCCGGAGGGTGGCTGGCATCTCCCTTAGGGATAGGGTGAGAAGTTCAGCCATTCGTGAGGGACTCGGAGTAGAGCCGCTGCTTCTTTGCATAGAAAGGAGCCAGTTGAGGTGGTTCGGGCATCTAGTAAGGATGCCACCCAGCCGCCTCCCTAGGGAGGTGTTCCAGGCACGTCCAGCTGGGCGGAGGCCGCAGGGCAGACCTAGGACCAGGTGGAGGGATTATATCTCCACACAGGCCTGGGGACGCCTTGGAATCCCCCAGTCAGAGCTGGTAAATGTGGCCCGGGAAAGGGAAGTTTGGGATGCCCTGCTGGAACTGCTACCTCCGCGACCCGACCCCGGATAAAGCTGATGAAGATGATGATGATGATGATGATGATGACTACAATATGTTTTATAATTTATAATATTTAATAATTTAATATTATAATTTAATAATTATGTTTATTATTTTAATGGTCTGTATTGTAATCTTTTAAATTAAATAAGCACTACACTAACTCTATAAATCACCTCAATACGCTGGTGCAGCGAGATCTCAACGGGCTGAAGAATTCTGAAAAGAAGTTCTGGAAAAAACATATAGCTGTATCCGGAGAAGGTCACACAACTGGATCGGGCCTCGGGCTACAAAAATAAAATAAAAAATATGTATTTTATTTTAGTTTATTATATTTTATTTCAGGTTGTGTTATTTTATTTAAATAAAATAAATTTTAAATACATTTTATTTTATTTTATAGCAGCACGGTGGCTCGGTGGTTAGCACTGTTGCCTCACAGCAAGAAGGTCTCGGGTTCAATCCCCACCTGACCCAAGGGTGTTTCTGTGTGGAGTTTGCATGTTCTCCCCGTGTTTGCGTGGGTTTCCTCCGGGTACTCCGGTTTCCTCCCACAGTCCAAAAACATGCAGGTTAATTGGTGACTCTAAATTGCCCTTAGGTGTGAATGTGAATGTGAGTGTGAGTTGTTGTCTGTCCCTATGTGTCGGCCCTGTGATAGACTGGCGACCTGTCCAGGGTGTAGCCCGCCTCTCGCCCTGTGTCCGCTGGGATAGGCTCCTGTGACCCTGTACAGGATAAGCGGTGAAGCTAATGGATGTTATTTTATTTAATATAGACGACTACTGACGCTACTAAATATGACAATTCTTTTGCAGACGGTCCTGCAGTCTCATGCGCTTTTATAGGGATTGGCGGGGCGTTTATCTGTGCTTATTAGGAGCATGAGCTTTCAATTACCGAAGAAATGTGATTCATAATAATTAACTTTATTTAACCAGGTAAGTCAGCTGAGAACGGATTCTCTTTTACAGTGACAACCAGGTCCAAGTGGCAGGCAGCATTCATCAATATAAGAACACAGTTCTTAAAAATTCTGTGGTTTAAGAACATGGTGAATCCGGCATGTACTTTTCTTAGGAAATTTAATAACAAACTTAAGAAAAAACATAAAAAGATTTTGGCGAATGAGGCACAATGGTTGTTGACAAACAAACCCATAATTTAAGAAGAAGACACCACTTTTCCTTCTTTTACTTCTGTTTATAGTATTGATTATTATTGCACTCAGCAATATCAGAAGATCTTGTTAACGTGAAGACATTTTGATGGATTTTGTTAGAGAATTTAAAAAGTGTAACCGCATAGTCAATGAAGAAGGAAATCAAAAAATTATTTGGGTGCCTGTAGGATTACAAGGGGTTTGAAAATGTCCACAGGAAGCTAATCTCAGGAATTTTGTTCTAGATTTTGCAAGCTCGCTCCCCTACTGGAAAATCCAGTTTAGACCAGCTTGGATTTAAAGCTGGTCTTCGATGGTAGAGCTGGTGGACAATCTTGGTCAAGCTCATATGAGCTGGTGGTAGCTGGAGGTAGCTGGTCTGGTCTAGCTGTTATAATAATAATAATAATAATAAATAATAATAATAATCTTTATTTGTATAGCGCATTTCATACAACAAGTGCAGCTCAATGTGCTTCACATAACAGAGAATAGAAAACATTTTTTTTTCATTATCATCATCATCATCGTCATCCGCTTTGTCCGGGGTCGGGTCGCGGAGGTAGCAGTTCAGGCAGGGCATTCCAAACTTCCCTTTCCCGGGCCACATTAACCAGCTCTGACTGGGGGATTCCAAGGCGTTCCCAGGCCAGTGTGGAGATATAATCCCTCCACCTGGTCCTAGGTCTGCCCCGTGGCCTCCGCCCAGCTGGACGTGCCTGGAACACCTCCCTAGGGAGGCGGCCAGGTGGCATCCGTACTAGATGCCCGAACCACCTCAACTGGCTCCTTTCTACGCAAAGAAGTAGCGGCTCTACTCCGAGTCCCTCACGAATGGCTGAACTTCTCACCCTATCCCTAAGGGAGATGCCAGCCACCCTCCGGAGGAAACTCATTTCCGCCGCTTGTACTTTCCCGGGGAGGCTGAGTAATGTGATGCCTCTGTAGTTGGCACACACTCTCCGGTCCCCCTTTTTGAACAGGGGAACCACCACCCCGGTCTGCCACTCCTTAGGTACTGTCCCTGACTTCCACGCAATGTTGATAAGACGTGTCATCCATGACAGTCCCCCAACACCCAGAGCCTTCAGCATTTCTGGGCGGATCTCATCAACCCCTGGGGCTTTGCCACTGTGGAGTTGTTTGACTACCTCAGTGACCTCCGCCAGGGAGATTGATGCTGATCCCCCATCATCCTCCAGCTCTGCCTCTATTATAGAGGGTGGGTTTGTCGGGTTCAGGAGTTCCTCAAAGTGTTCATTCCACCTCCCAATCACCTTGTCAGTAGAGGTCAACAGCGTCCCATCCTTGCTGTATACAGGTTGGATGGTTCCCTGCTTTCCCCTCCTGAGGTGTCGGATGGTCTTCCAGAACCGCTTTGGTGCCAACCGAAAGTCCTTCTCCATGGTTTCGCCGAACTCCTCCCACACCTGCTGCTTTGCCTCTGCCACGGCCGAGGCTGCAGTCCTTCGGGCCTGTCGGTACCTTGCAACTGCCTCCGGAGTCTCCCGGGATAGCATATCCCGGAAGGCCTCTTTCTTCAATCGGACGGCTCCTCTGACCACCGGTGTCCACAGAGACCACAGCTCTCAGACGCAGCTTTAGCAATGGAGGCTTTGAACATCGCCCACTCCGGTTCAATGCCCCCAGCCTCCACAGGGATGCCAGAGAAGCCCCGCCAGAGGTGTGAGTTGAAGGCCTCCCGAACCGGGGACTCCTCCAGACGTTCCCAGTTCACCCGCACTACACGTTTGGGCTTACCAGGTCTGTCCAGAGGCTTCCCCCGCCACCTGACCCAACTCACCACCAGATGGTGATCATTTGACAGCTCCGCCCCCCTCTTCACCCGAGTGTCCAAAACATATGGCCTCAGGTCCGATGATACGATAACAAAATCGATCATCGACCTTCTGCCTAGGGTGCTCTGGTACCAGGTACACTTATTAGCATCCTTATGTTCGAACATGGTGTTTGTTATGGCCATTCCATGACTAGCACAGAAGTCCAATAACAAGCCACCACTCTGGTTGAGATCAGGGAGGCCGTTCCTCCCAATCACGCCTCTCCAAGTGTCTCCATCATTGCCCACATGTGCGTTGAAGTCCCCCAGCAAGACTACAGAGTCCCCCTCAGGAGCCCCATACAAGGCTCCATCCAGGGTCTCCAAAAAGGCCGAATACTCCGAACTGCTGTTCGGTGCATAGGCACAGACAACAGTCAGAGTTCCCCCCCCCCCCATGACCCGCAGGCGTAGGGAGGCGACCCTCTCGTCCACTGGGGTGAACTCCAACATAGAGGTACTTAGCCGGGGACTTGTGAGTATCCCCACACCAGCCTTGCGCCTCACACTCTGGGGAACTCCGGAGAAGAATAGAGTCCAACCCCTATCCAGGAGTGAGGTTCCATTGCCGAGGCTGTGCGTAGAGGTAAGCCCCACCAGATCCAGCTGGTAGCGCTCCACCTCCCGCACAAGCTCCGGCTCCTTCCCTCCCAGAGAGGTGACGCTCCACGTCCCCAAAGCCAGCCTCTGCCACCCGGGTCCGATCCGTCGAAAACCTCTGCCTTCACTGCCACCTTTCTGGCAGCGCACCCGACCCCCTTGGTTTTTCCCGCGGGTGGTGAGCCCATGGGACGGAGAAGGAAAGTTGTTGATGTTGTCCACGTTGCTTTTTCGGGCTATGCCCGGCCGGGCTCCGTGGCAAGCCCGGCCACCAGGCGCTCGCTGACGGGTCCTCCTACTGGGCCTGGCTCCAGAAGGGGACCCCGGGCTTCCTCCGGGCCGGGTATCATCCTCTCTTTTCGTTCTTTCCATGAGGGTTTTTGAACCATTCTTAGTCCGGACCAATTTGCCATGGGAGACCCTACCAGGAACACAAGGTTTCAGACAACACAGCCCCCAGGTTCATAGGGACACACAAACCTCTCCACCACGATAAGGTGATGGTTCCCGGAGAGGACTCTATTTTCTCTAAAATTAAGCCAAAGATTGGAGCTAGACAATTAGTCACAAGATAATAGAGGCACCACTCCGCTCGATTACGGTGTCAACTCTTTGCCTTTGTACGGCAGTATAGTGTCCTACCATTTCACTCCTCTGGTGCTGTAAATAACAAGGTACAAATTACTTTAATTCTAGTAAACACCACAACCTAGTTCCGTGGCGAATGGAAATGAACTGTCTTTAAAAAATGAAATGAACTCACTTTTTAAACATAGAGAAGATGGTTTAAGTAACGTGATATAGCTTGTGCGCTTGTATTAACAATATTGAAGATGTTAGCTAACTGCGGCTAACTACAACGACACGTAATGAAATGCGTGACTTTTCTGGGCTGGGATGAAAGCAAACAAGTTATACTTTAATTCGGATACTAAAACCTATCTTCACATAACCTTTATTGACGTAAATATAGTTTTGGTTATAAACCGAGGTGAAGTCTGTTTGATAAACCAGCTCATTTGGCACTTTTTCAAGTAAATCATTTTAATAGCTCCCTACATACAAAACCGTTATCTTAAAATTTGTTCCTGAAGTAAAACATGATATAGACAATGTTTCACAGTATTTTAAATGCTGTAGACTTAATACAAAACTGGCAGTTCGGTTTCACGTTGACACAAGCATTGCCTCTGTTAAGGGGCCATGGTTAAACTACATACCTTGCAATTCAAAAAATAAATAACCTCTTTATTATTGCTAATAAAAGAAAATGAAACTAATATACACATTTCTGAGAAATTGTTAATTTTACTATTGTTTTCAAACTTGTCCTTCCAACTTTAGTGATAATATTGAAATATCTAATTTAGGTCAATATAACCTGTTTGATGATTGAGATCTGCAACACAGTATTTTGGCTACTTAACTTTTATCAATGTTGAATGCCAGAGATTTAATTGTATTATTTTTTACAAAATGGGTGAAATTTGTTGGCGGAAAATGTCACATTGACCGAAACCTGTTTAGGGATTATAGTTAAACTACACACCTTGCAATTTTAAAATGCACATTTAGGGCAGGGCTGTATGCTTCCTGTTTTAGGTGGTAGCACTAAAGATTTTAGTAGCACGCACAGGTCAGCAGTTAGACATGTTTCATCAGTCCAAAAATACCTAATTGACTTTTTTTTTTCGCCTTCAGCTCTATCGCCTTTTTTGTAGGCATTTTAATATATTCAGATTCAGATTCAGATTCAACTTTATTGTCATTGCGCATGTCACAAGTACAAAGCAACGAAATACAGATTGCATCTCAACCAGAAGTGCTTTTAGCAGTGCTTAAATAACATAATTTACAAAGTGCAGTATGAAATGGTATAAAAAAAGATATACATATGTGCAGTGTCTATATCTATGTCTATGAACAGGCTATGGTAACAGTATAGATAAATTACGATATGAGTAGTGTACAGTAGTGGGTGATTTACATTATCTACAGAATCTTAAGTATACAGTATGTACAGTGCAGTACAGTACAGTGCAATGGATGATTTACATAATCTACAGAATATATAGTATACTGTATGTACAGTAGTGCAGGGAAAATGATTTACATTATAAACAGCATATCTACAGTAGTGCAATGATACTTGGTAGAGTCCTGGTGCTCAGATCCGTGTGTATATGTGTTAGGAATGGGGTGGGGCATGGGGGGCAGAGTTCAGCAGGGAGACAGCTGTGGGGAAGAAGCTGTTCCTGAACCTAGTGGACTTGGTCCGTAGGCTCCTGTAGCGCTTCCCAGAGGGCAGGAGGGCAAACAGTCCATGTGCTGGGTGGCAGGAGTCTTTTCTAATGTTTATGGCCCTCCTAAGACAACGCTTCCTGTAGATGTCCTTTATAGCAGGAAGTGGGGCTCCAGCGATGCGCTGGGCGGTTTTCACCACCCTCTGCAACGCCTTCTGGTCCGCGACAGAGCAGTTCCCATACCAAACTGTAATACAGTTGGTTAGGATGCTCTCGATGGTGCAGCGGTAGAAGTTCACCAGGATGTCTGAAGAGAGGTGGTTTTTCCTCAGGCTCCTCAGGAAAAAGAGCCGCTGGTGAGCCTTCTTGACGAGGTTGGAGCAGTTGGTTGTCCAGGTGAGGTTTTGTGAGATGTGGATCCCCAGGAATCTGAAGCTGTTCACACACTCCACTGCCGCACCATTGATGTGGATGGGTGGATGAGTGTCAGCATTCCTCCTGAAGTCCACTATGAGCTCCTTGGTCTTCTTGGTGTTGAGCAGGAGGTTGTTGTCGCCGCACCACGCAGCCAGGCGATCCACCTCCTCCCTATAGGCCGACTCATCGTTGTTCTTGATGAGGCCAATTACTGTGGTGTCATCTGCAAACTTGACAATGGTGTTGGAATTATGTCCAGGTCTGCAGTCGTGAGTGAATAGGGAGTAGAGGAACGGACTCATCACACAGCCTTGTGGTACACCCGTGTTTAGCATGAGAGTGGAGGAGCAGTGATGGTCTAATTTAACATGCTGGGGCCTGTTGGTCAGGAAGTCCAATAACCAGTTCCCGATGGAAGCTCCAATGCCCAGGTCTTTGAGCTTGGTGATCAACTTAGAGGGGATGACAGTATTAAATGCTGAACTAAAGTCTATGAATAGCATTCTGGCGTATGTGTCCTTATAGTCCAAGTGTGAGAGGACAGAGTGCAGCGCAATGGAGACTGCATCCTCTGTGCTCCTGTTCTTGCGGTAGGCAAATTGATGTGGGTCCAGGGTAGGTGGAAGACAGCATTTGAGATGTGCCAGAACCAGTTGCTCCAAGCACTTTGTGATGATGGGGGTGAGTGCTACTGGGCGGTAGTCGTTGAGACAAGTTGGGGTGGAATGTTTCGGTATCGGCACAATAGAGGTAGATTTGAGGCAGGTCGGCACAATAGCCTGGGCCAGGGACAGGTTGAATAAGTCCGTCAGGACCCCCGCTAGCTCACCAGCACATGCTCTGAGCACGCGTCCAGGGATGCCATCAGGGCCTGCAGCTTTGTGTGCGTTAATCCTGCTCAACACTGCTCTGACATCAGTGAGAGAGAGTGTTAGGGGTGGGTGGTCAGCAGTCAGCTCTGCCTTTATTGCCGGTACTTGGTTGTCCTTCTCAAAACGAGCATAGAAGTTGTTTAGCTCATTGAGGAAGGAAACATCGGAGGAAGGGGGAGGGGTTGGTGGGCTTGTAGTTACTGATGGCCTGAATGCCTTGCCACATACGTCTGGGGTTGGAGCTGGAGAAGTGCCCCTCAACCTTCAGCTTGTAGCAGTGCTTGGCCTTCTTGATGCCCCGCTTCAGGTCGGCCCTGGCTGTATTGTAGGTTTGTGAATCTCCCGATCTGAAGGCGATGTTGCGGGCCTTTAGTAGGAGACGAACATCCCTATTCATCCAGGGCTTCTGATTTGGGTACATGGTGATCTGTTTCTGAGTGGTGACGCTATCTATGGTGTTGGAGATGTAGTCCAGTACAGAGGAAGCAAAGCTCTCAATGTCTGTATATATATATAATACTACTGTAAGCATGTGCGAAGCCAATATTTTTTTTTTTTGGGAGGGGATAGCGTTATTAGCATGTCAGCCTAAAACATTGATAAGAAACTATGAGCTAGGCAACTGCAAGGACATTTCAACGTGAAAAAAGCTAGCTACATGATTATCAACTTATTTATTTATATCAACAATGTGGTGGAATCATGTTGACGCCCCTGCTGGTAACGTTTACAATACACAGCTACTCCTGCGCTCGCTGATGTGCTGTAGGCTATTCTTAGATTACATAACGTTGGCCTGAACAATTTCAACAATGTATCTAAACGCAAAAACGCTCTCCGGCCTAACAACCACTTTCTCGTCAATAGAAGCTGCAGTCTTAGCAGTGCGCCATTATGTTAACTTGTAAAAACCTTTTCATTATTTTGGTTTAAGTATGAATTTTGGTTGATGTCTGAGTAGTACTATGTGGGAGGCTTAACCCTACTTGCCACACATTTGCGAATCGCGACACACAAATCTCTGCCACAGGAGAAGTTTTGCAAAAGTCAGGTACAAAAACACTTTCGATTGAGAGGCCAGCATGACTTGTAACTCATGACTTCTCTGTATTTCCAGATCTTGCAGCAACATGCTTAGACTTGAGGCAAAAATATCTATGAGCGTATTTACAAATTTGTAATTTACAGATCTATAAATACCACATATACAGAGTATATCTCTCTTGGTGTAAAAATGCCATAATAGTCAGTAATTTGCATTGTGTACCTCTTTTGCTGGCTCTGAAATATGTTAAGCTGATGTTAGATTCGGAAAATTCAAAAACATTGGT
The DNA here is from genome assembly GCA_026901105.3 of Galaxias olidus. Lineage (NCBI taxonomy): Eukaryota > Metazoa > Chordata > Actinopteri > Galaxiiformes > Galaxiidae > Galaxias > Galaxias olidus. The sequence goes on from JAPMUY010009214.1 coordinate 47,366, forward strand.
TAAACATGCAACAATAACCTTTATTTTACTTGTACGCCTTGTCATACTGCTAGGACCCGTGAAATGCTGCTTGCAGCTTTAATTTTATTTTTATTTTTGTTCTCTAAGCTCTATATGTATGCACATGTATTTAATGAATTTAATATGTATTAAAATCACTCAGACTATACACAATGACAGTAGAGCTTAAACGAAATGGATCGAGGGTCAGCCAAATAGTGCTGTGTAAAACTCTTCCTGTAATAGCTTGGGCATTATAACTTTATTGCATTATTTTCTTCTTTCACATGCATTTGAACACACTATTAATTACCAGAATCATATTGTAGAAATAAACTAGTTTATGGGAAATGGGCGATATTATGAAGGCATGGTTTAAGCGGAATGGATCTATTTAATTAGAATGTATTTTATGACAATGTAATGCAATGTCATCTATTCATCCTAACAGCTAAATGTATTTCCGAAACAAGATCCATCCATCCATCCATCCATCCATTTTCCGCCGCTTATCCGGGGCCGGGTCGCGGTGGCAGCAGGCTCAGCAGGGTATTCCAGCCGTCCCTATCCCCATCAACGCTTTCCAGATCCTCCTGGAGGATCCCGAGGCGTTCCCAGGCCAGACGAGATATATAATCTCACCAGCGTGTTCTGGGTCTACCCCGGGGTCTCCTACCAGTAGGGCGTGCCCGGAAAACCTCCAAAGGGAGGCGCCCAGGAGGCATCCTAATCAGATGCTCGAACCACCTCATCTGGCTCCTTGCGACGCGAAGGAGCAGCGAAACAAGATCTAGATCCATAACTAGATCCACCATCATTATTTCTCCAACACTTCAATAGGGCTACTGTAAACACCTATCATATAACTTGTTCCATATAAGTTTATATCTAACAAGACTGAACGATGAGTTTTACAACCATACAGATGGACTTTGTTGGCCTACTGCGCGCTCTATTCATTTTAATGCATGGGCGCAAAACACAGATTAAAAATAATAAGAAAATAACACGTGAACTGATCACTTAGCTACATGGACGTACACTACAGTGCATCCGGAAAGTATTCATACCCCTTCACTTTTTTCACATTTTATTATGTTACAGCCTAATTCCAAAATGGATTAAATAAAAAAAATTCCTCAACATTCTACACACAATACCGCATAATGACAAAGTGAAAAAAGTTTTTTTACTTTTTTTATTTTTAATACATTTGCAAAAAATTCGAAAACTTTTTCCACTTGGTCATTATGCGGTATTGTTTGTAGAATGTTGAGAATTTTTTTTTTATTTAATCCATTTTGGAATTAGGCTGTAACATAATAAAATGTGGGAAAAGTGAAGGGGTATGAATACTTTCCGGATGCACTGTATGTCTATTGCCTTGATAACCCTGCAAGCTGACATGGCATAGGGTATGACGTTCCATAATGCCAAAATTGTATCTAGTGTTGCATTGCCTTTGTATAATGTATATGTCTTTCGGCCAACCTGGATAATCTGCGGTCAAAAAAGACTGACAGCCATAGGCGTCAGTGTAGGCGTCATATGTTGCCTAGAAGGCTTCCCTAAACTTGTAGTCTAATAATAATAATACAAATAATGATGATCTAACAGCGTGGTTGGTAACATTAGTAATAGAAACGTGAATCAAAAACTGTATTGGCATGGCTAACGAAACCAAGGTTTATGTTTAAATGTTCGGGATTGTCAATACTTTAACCCAACAATTTGTAACACCCCCCACATCCATAGCTGTAGTGCATTGTTTGCAACTTTTCTAGGCAGGACAAACGTGTTTTAAATTTTTTTTTTTTTTAAATCAAGTGATTAAACAGTGAATGCTCCAAATTTGTGTTACTTACTTAACGTTTATTAATAAAAACAAATTCATCAATTTTCAGTTGATCTAAAAGTGACAGTTTTAGTGTCGAAAAAAAGTTTTTAATTTTACCGAGTTGATACTTAGGTGTAGCCAAGCGGTGTCTTCAGAAAGCTCAAACCTCCTATGGCCAACTTTGACATTAGTTTACTTCTTTGTCTGGGAAAAATAATGTACAGTGCATCCGGAAAGTATTCATACCCCTTCACTTTTTCCCACATTTTATTATGTTACAGCCTAATTTCAAAATGGATTAAATAAAAACCTTTTGTCAACATTCTACACACAATACCGCATAATCACAAAGTGAAAAACCTTTTTTGAATTTTTTGCAAATGTATTAAAAATAAAAAAATAAAATATCACATGTACATAGGTATTCACACCCTTTACTCAATACTTTGTTGAAGCACCTTTGGCAGCAATTACAGCCTCAAGTCTTCTTGAGTATGATGCTTCAAGGTTGGCATACCTATTTTGGGGCAGTTTCTCCCATTCTTCTTTGCAGGTCGTCTCAAGCTCCATCAGGTTGGATGGGGAGCGTCGGTGCACAGCCATTTTCAGATCTCTCCATAATGTTCAATCGGGTTCAAGTCTGGGCTCTGGCTGGGCCTCTCAAGGACATTCACAGACTTGTCCCGAAGCCACTCCTTTGTTATCTTGGCTGTGTGCTTAGGGTCGTGGTCCTGTTTGAAGGTGAACCTTCGCCCCAGTCTGAGGTCCAGAGCGCTCTGGAGCAGGTTTTCATCAAGGATCTGTCTGTACATTGCTGCATTCATCTTTCCCTTGATCCTGACTAGTCTCCCAGTTCCTGCCGCTGAAAAACACCCCCACAGCATGATGCTGCCACCACCATGCTTCACTGTAGGGATGGTATTGGCCAGGTGATGAGCAGTGCCTGGTTTCCTCCAGACGCTTGGCATTCAGGCCAAAGAGTTCATTCTTGGTTTCATCAGACCAGAGAATTTTGTTTCTCATGGTCTGAGAGTCCTTTAGCTGCATTTTGGCAAACTCTATGCGGGCTGTCATGTGCCTTTTACTGAGGAATGGCTTCCGTCTGGCCACTCTACCATAAAGGCCTGATTGGTGGAGTACTGCAGAGATGGTTGTCCTTCTGGAAGGTTCTCCCATCTCCACAGAGGAACACTGGAGCTCTGTCAGAGTGACCATCGGGTTCTTGGTGACCTCCCAGACCAAGGCCCTTCTTCCCCGATTGCTCAGTTTGGCCGGGCAGCCAGCTTTAGGAAGAGTCCTGGTGGTTCCAAACTTCTTCCATTTGCGAATAATGGAGACCACTGTGCTCGTTGGGACCTTCAATGCTGCAGAAATGGTTTTGTACCCTTCCCCAGATCTGTGCCTCGATACAATCCTGTCTCGGAGGTCTACAGACAATTCCTTGGACTTCATAACTTGGTTTGTGCTCTGACATGCACTGTCAACTGTGGGACCTTATTTAAACAGATGTGTGCCTTTCCCAATCATGCCCAATCAATTGAATTTACCACAGGTGGACTCCAATCAAGTTGTAGAAACATCACAAGGATGATCAGTGGAAACGGGATGCACCTGAGCTCAATTTCGAGTGTCACAGCAAAGGGTGTGAATACTTACGTACATGTGTTATTTAATTTCTTTATTTTTAATACATTTGCAAAAAAATCTAAAACTTTTTTTACTTTGTCAGTATGCAGTATTGTATGTTGAATGTTGAACATTTTTTTTATTTAATCCATTTTGGAATTAGGCTGTAACATAATAAAATGTGGAAAAAGTGAAGGGGTTTGAATTCTTTCCGGATGCACTGTATATGTTGCTACAGATACTTTGAAAAACTCACTGCCTTTACTGTTACATGGTCATTTACCTAAATTAAGGCTAAAATATAAAACATGTGTATGCTGAAAACCGCGAACGTGTCAAACAACTTAGCTTTTTTATGACGCGTCCCTAGCCTAGGCAACAGAAATTCTACAGCTCCGAACGGAGATGGCCAAGGTACTGCTTGCAATTACATTTGTACGCGCATAATCAGTGCCAGATAATCACCGGATCGAAGACACATTTCATAATCATCATCATCATCATCGTCATCCGCTTTGTCCGGGGTCGGGTCGCGGAGGTAGCAGTTCAAGCAGGGCATCCCAAACTTCCCTTTCCCGGGCCACATTAACCAGCTCTGACTGGGGGATTCCAAGGCGTTCCCAGGCCAGTGTGGAGATATAATCCCTCCACCTGGTCCTAGGTCTGCCCCGCGGCCTCCGCCCAGCTGGACGTGCCTGGAACACCTCCCTAGGGAGGCGGCCAGGTGGCATCCTTACTAGATGCCCGAACCACCTCAACTGGCTCCTTTCTACGCAAAGAAGCAGCGGCTCTACTCCGAGTCCCTCACGAATGGCTGAACTTCTCACCCTATCCCTAAGGGAGATGCCAGCCACCCTCCGGAGGAAACTCATTTCCGCCGCTTGTATCCGCGATCTCGTTCTTTCGGTCATGACCCACCCTTCATGACCATAGGTGAGAGTAGGAACGAAGATAGACCGGTAGATTGAGAGCTTTGCCTTCTGGCTCAGCTCTCTCTTCGTCACAACTGTGCGATAGAGCGACTGCACCACCGCACCCGCTGCTCCAATTCTCCGGCCCATCTCTCGTTCCATTTTACCCTCACTCGAGAACAAGACCCCAAGATACTTGAACTCCTTCACTTGGGGTAAAGACTCATTCCCTACCTGGAGTAGACAATCCATCGGTTTCCTGCTGAGAACCATGGCCTCAGATTTGGAGGTGCTGATCCTCATCCCAGCCGCTTCACACTCGGCTGCGAACCGATCCAATGAGTGCTGCAGGTCGCAGACTGATGATGCCATCAGGACCACATCATCTGCAAAAAGCAGTGATGCAATCCTCTGCCCACCATCCCGCAGCCCCCTCCCCCGCGGCTACGCCGTGAGATCCTGTCCATGAATACCACAAACAGGATAGGTGACAAAGCGCAGCCTTGGAGGAGGCCAACCCTCACCGGAAACGAGTCCGACTTACTGCCGCAGACCCGGACACAGCTCTCGCTTTGGGAGTACAGAGATTGGATGGCTCTGAGTAGAGACCCCTCACCCCATACTCTCGCAGCACCTCCCACAGTATCTCCCGGGGAACCCGATCATACGCCTTCTCCAAATCCACAAAACACGTGTAGACCGGATTGGCATACTCCCAGGCCCCCTCAAAGATCCTCGCGAGGGTAAAAAGCTGGTCCGTTGTTCCACGACCAGGCCGGAAACCGCATTGTTCCTCCTCAATCCGAGGTTCGACTATCGGTCGAACCCTCCTTTCCAGCACCCTGGAGTATACTTTCCCGGGGAGGCTGAGTAATGTGATGCCTCTGTAGTTGGCACACACTCTCCGGTCCCCCTTTTTGAACAGGGGAACCACCACCCCGGTCTGCCACTCCTTAGGTACTGTCCCCGACCTCCACGCAATGTTGATAAGACGTGTCATCCATGACAGTCCCTCAACACCCAAAGCCTTCAGCATTTCTGGGCGGATCTCATCAACCCCTGGGGCTTTGCCACTGCGGAGTTGTTTGACAACCTCAGTGACCTCCGCCAGGGAGATTGATGCTGATCCCCCATCATCCTCCAGCCCTGTCTCTACTATGTAGGGTGGGTTTGTCGGGTTCAGGAGTTCCTCAAAGTGCTCCTTCCACCTCCCAATCACCTTGTCAGTTGAGGTCAACAACGTCCCATCCTTACTGTATACAGCTTGAATGGTTCCCTGCTTTCCCCTCCTGAGGTGTCGGATGGTCTTCCAGAACCGCTTTGGCGCCAGCCGAAAGTCCTTCTCCATGGTTTCTCCGAACTCCTCCCACACCCGCTGCTTTGCTTCTGCCACAGCCGAGGCTGCAGTCCTTCGGGCCTGTCGGTACCTTGCAACTGCCTCCGGAGTCGCCCGGGACAGCATGTCCCGGAAGGCCTCCTTCTTCAATCGGACGGCTCCCCTGACCACCGGTGTCCACCAGGATGTTCGAGGGTTACCGCCCCTTGAGGCACCTAAGACTTTGAGACCACAACTCTCAGACGCAGCTTTAGCAATGGAGGCTTTGAACATCGCCCACTCCGGTTCAATGCCCCCAGCCTCCACAGGGATGCCAGAGAAGCCCCGCCGGAGGTGTGAGTTGAAGGCCTCCCGGACCGGGGACTCCTCCAGACGTTCCCAGTTCACCCGCACTACACGCTTGGGCTTACCAGGTCTGTCCAGAGGCTTCCCCCGCCACCTGACCCAACTCACCATCAGATGGTGATCAGTTGACAGCTCTGCCCCCCTCTTCACCCGGGTGTCCAAAACATATGGCCTCAGGTCCGATGATACGATAACAAAATCGATCATCGACCTTCTGCCTAGGGTGCTCTGGTACCAGGTACACTTATGAGCATCCTTATGTTCGAACATGGTGTTCGTTATGGCCATTCCATGACTAGCACAGAAGTCCAATAACAAGCCACCACTCGGGTTCAGATCGGAGAGGCTGTTCCTCCCAATCACGCCTCTCCAGGTGTCTCCATCATTGCCCACATGTGCGTTGCAGTCCCCCAGCAAGACTACAGAGTCCCCCTCAGGAGCCCCATACAAGGCTCCATCCAGGGTCTCCAAAAAGGCCGAATACTCCGAACTGCTGTTCGGTGCATAGGCACAGACAACAGTCAGAGTTTCCCCCCCCATGACCCGAAGGCGTAGGGAGGCGACCCTCTCGTCCACTGGGGTGAACTCCAACATAGAGGCACTTAGCCGGGGACTCGTAAGTATCCCCACACCAGCCTTGCGCCTCTCACCCTGGGGAGCTCCGGAGAAAAATAGAGTCCAACCCCTATCCAGAAGTGAGGTTCCAGAGCCGAGGCTGTGCGTAGAGGTAAGCCCCACCAGATCCAGCTGGTAGCGCTCCACCTCCCGCACAAGCTCCGGCTCCTTCCCTCCCAGAGAGGTGACGTTCCACGTCCCCAAAGCCAGCCTCTGCCACCCGGGTCCGATCCGTCGAAAACCTCTGCCTTCACTGCCACCTTTCTGGCAGTGCACCCGACCCCCTTGGTTTTTCCCGCGGGTGGTGAGCCCACGGGACATTTCATAATATCTCATTAAAATGTAGGTCCCATTGCAAGATCATTGATCATTTAATCGTTACATATCTGCTTATTTAGCCTCTAAAGCGGTAATAAACAGGCATATCCTCTTGTTTAAATAGGCTACTATCGTTTTCCCTGCCTCCCCCCACAGTTCTCGTCCAATCGATCTTGCAAAAGCCAAAGATCTCTGCCCAACAAACTCCTATATTATAGCCTCTATTTCATTCATAATGACGATGATGATCTTGTATTGTATTGATCTTGTATTTTTAGCTGTCTAGCCGGTCTGCTAATTTCTGCAGTCTGCTTTGCAAACTTTAAGGCAATAAACCATCTGACTAATAAATAGGTTTTCTTGTTTTCTTAATGCACTGATCTTTCAGGCACACATCCGTGGTCACAAATACTGGACATGCCACTCAACGCAATCTTTAAGGAAACCAGTGCTTCGGTGGACATAGAGGAATACAAAAGAAGAAAGGAACGGTCCAGCCTTTCTCATGGCAATTTATAGGCTACCCAAAACTCGTATGGTGCATGTTAAGTTCTAAATTATATATTAAAGTATTTTAATAGAAAGTTTTTGCAATCCGCAATATTAATAGCCTTGCCCTGATAATTAAAACGAGCCCGCTGCAACATTTTTACTAGATCCCGGCTGTTAACGTTAGCTTGCTATTGATAACGTTACCATTGTATACCACTTAGATTCACAATCAACATGGCCAAAGTTTCCATTTAATGTGTTCGGTAATAGTAGCCAAACCGACTGACATAACTAACACATCTAGAACAGTTAAAATATGTTTCGCTTTATGGATTTCAACCAACTTTTTTGATTAAAGCTAGTAGCGATTCAAGTAAAGTATATAACACGTATTTTAAATATACCGTATATTTGTTTACTGATTGCTTGTACGGTCATGTCCGGACAGGGGTTTCCTAAAAAATGGATCAAAGTTTGACTTTCAAAAATGATGGGAACAGCGAGGTGATTTACCTTGAAGACAAGGAGCGCAGGACTATTTTGTGCCCGTTTGAGAAAGAAAACACAGCATTGCGACAAAGCTTTGCATTGGCTATCACCAGAGGCCAGTTTTGAAATGACAAAATTATGTTATTAACAGTAGAACTATGGAAAGCTGGAATTATCAGTGATTTATGAATATATTCTTAAACCAGTCAATCAATCGTTTGATATTAAACATGTCTTTTTTTATTTAACTGCTCAAAGTTGAGGATTTTGTAGTGTAACAACAAAACATACGCTCTTTGGAAGCTAAATGCGAATTGGCGGGAGATCTATAGATATAAACACTTCTATTTTGTGAAGCTAAGTATTACTCTGGAATGACTTAAAAGACTCAGATCAACAAAAACGTTATTTGGGTTGATTTAAACAGTTTCAAAACGATACACAGCTCGGTTTTCTTCACCGCTGCGTGAATATAGCTGCTGTCGACTACAGTGTAGCTGTTGGGTTTGTTCTGCCTAACTTTTCCTCCTCCAAATCCTCTAGCCTTGCTCTCGCCTTGTTGCATTATATTTCGTGTTGATTGTTGTCCTTCTAAATTCGTTAGCTAGCTAGATGCTGAAATGACAAGCGCTGTAACCAGGGCGCTCTCTCTCTCTCTCTCTCTCTCTCTCTCTCTCTCTCTCTCTCTCTCTCTCTCTCTCTCTCTCTTTCTCGTGCTCAAACAAAATGCGTGTGTGCCAAGTAATGAAAAGTAGATCTGGGCCTTGAATTACACACACAGGACATAGCGTACTTGCGTCTTTGATCAACACTATCATATTGTTTATGCGAGTTTGGAATGACAGATGAATAGATCATGGGCAATGTTTTCTTTTTACATAAAAAAAAAACGATCCGGGGCTATTCAGAAAACAAGCTTAACGACGTCCCTGAATTCATACCCTTGTGTATTGGCGAATCATACCCTTGAGAATACTGTCATCTAGTGACCAAAATGTTGACTAAACAGACATGCAGGAAAAGACCACCACTCCGCCAGCCTTTTATTACCGATGACTCGCTAACTTCTCACTTCTGTTCTAGTCAACATACAGACTTAGCAGTTGTGGCGGTTAATAACTAGACAGGAAAAAGTAAACCAAACGTGAGAATTTAAAAGGGAAGGTTACTGCCTATTAATCACATATTTTTCGTTGTGACCGGGAATAACTTAACTGTTGAAACCTTTTTTAGCTAAAGTGTTGTTTGAACCTTCCCTTTATTAATTTTTATTGAGAGAGAGAGAGTGAGAAACGTCACAAATGGACCTATCATTGCTTGGCTGGTCACGCCAGAAAGAGGCATGCACCACCCTCACCAGAAAAAAACCCCCCAAAAATGCAAATACACAGCAACATGATTGGCCATATCAGAAGTTCATTCAGTTCGTTTGTGTTAGTGCTACTGTGCTTGTTTTAATTCAAATCAACTAACCACTTTTCATGTTTGAGCAGGCAGCAGAAAAATTCCAAGGAGGCGGATTGGCCGCCTTTTGGGAGTGCCGCTCTCGGCAGCTGCCTAGTTCGCCTATATTGTAAAGGCGGCCCTGGCTGCAGTTAACAAGCCAAGACAGTCAGTATAGCCCAACAAAACAACTTGCTATTACATAACATCAACGCTAGATGGTGGTATATGCCCGTGAAATCTCTATACCAGGCAAAATCCTCTTCCCCATTCATTTCAATGGGGCCAAAAACCAATTATAAATAATAATTAAAAATATAACACGTGAACCGATCGCTTAGCTGTATGTAAGCGCACTGGACTGCAATACCCAAGACGTGGGCACTGGAATGGAATGATTGGGTCAAAACTGCGAGCGTAGTTAAGGCGCCAAAAAGAGGCCTAATAATAATAATTATAATATGACTTACCGGTAACAAGATGTGATGCGTCATCACTGACGCATTACATAATAATCACTATCCATTTTATTTAGTTTTTAGCGCTTTTTTCGAGACTCAAAGACTCTTTACACAAATTGGTCGCCAATTAATTACACAGAACGAACAACGAATGGACCGACCGCTATCAAACACAACACTCAGTCTGAGTGATACCACGGCAGCCAATTTGCGCCAGACTTGCTCACCCAACACGTTACGACAGACTTGGACACACAGACCAACTCCTTGTGAATTGGCAGTGACTGGTCAGGGCACTGGTAGGAGAATGGAGCATGTTTTTGATGATGAAGAGTTGTGATGGTTAAGCGTTCACTAAATCAAAACTAAAAGATGTTTTTAACAGCGGCGTGTATATGCATTGTGGGGAACACTTGATACATGTTATTAGCAAGTGCCTTAATTGTGACATTAAAGAAGTTCATTTTGCAGCATTCCAGCAAGCATAAGCTAAATCAAATGGTGCCAGTGTCATACTCATAGCAACTCACACTATAGGATAGCTAACTTTGGTACAATTTGCTGTCCAATTCAAGTCACCAGAATTCTTTTTAATGTTAAACAAATACAACTTAACTCACATTCAGTACGCAGTGTCTTATCAATGTTGTGGGTTTATTCCAGGTGCCGGTGGAATCTGGTGATTTCCGACAAACTTGGTTTGACTTGTAGAGTCCATGCTACACTCACTCGGACGGGAGCATATTGCTCCTTCATTCAGTCCACCAGTATGTATATGTTAACCAACATTTAATTGCGGTCACTAGATGGCAGTATACACAAGGGTATGATTCATCTTGGTCCTTCATTCCAGCTCCCCTCAAGGTTTACTCTCTTCCCATTCATTGTCTATGGGCAAATCGTATAAAGAGGCAATAAAAAAATAACTAGTGGACAGATTAATTAGCTGTGTACAAGTGCACTGCGTGAAATTCCAACGAACATTTTGGCGTTGCAAAGGAAGCGAAATGCTCAACTGCGACCGTAGGTAGGGCCAGAAAAATTGGGCTAGTAAGACTTAGCGATAACCGTATATGATTTGGTCATGTTGACGCAATCACATAATAATATGACTTTGTGATAACAAGCTGTGAGCGTCATCACTAACGCATCACATAATTATGTATTGTAATATATTAATAAAAAATGATAAACCCTGGAAGAAATCTGGGGGTCACGTTACCAGGCGTCACCACTGCAAGACAGCCAGCCTAATTACCAATAAATGCTATAGAAATACATTTGTAACTACAACTATTTTTATTTAGATTTTTTTAATAATCATAAAAAGAGTAAAAAAAAAAGTTGAGTAAAAAAATAAAACAAAAATAAACATTTCAGGTTATATTTTGCTTATATCTCTGCTTATATCCCCGCTATATCTAATTCTTTAAAAGTTTAAATTGGAAAGGAGTAGAGGAGTAGGACAGAACAATGTATTTAAATGTGTGTGTTTATAATTGGGCTGAGGAACAGCCATGGTCATGGCGGAGGCCAATGCAAATGGAGGGGATGCAACTGTGTACTGCTGATTGTCCATGGGAGAAGGACCCGCCGGTTAGGTTTTGCCAGGTATGGCAGAAGGACCTGCTGGGTTGGTTTGACCAGCCATGGGAGAAGGACCAGGTGGGTTGGTTTGACCAGCCATGGGATAAGGACCTGGTGGGTAGACTTGACCAGGCATGGGATATGGACCTGGTGGGTAGGCTTGGCCAGCCATGGGATAAGGACCAGGTGGGTAGGCTTGACCAGGCATGGTGGGGGACAGGGACTCATTCATGCCATCGTTGTGCTGGTTCTTCTTGAGGACCTGGGAGGTGGTGGTGGTGGTGATGGTGTTAGTGGCTTGGGGTTGAGGCTGGAAAGAGTAGGCCATAGGCTGCGCAGTGATGGTGGTCGGGCCAGTCTTAATGTTCTTGATCTCTCGAGCCATCTGGCACCAAGAGCAGCAGATACAGAAGCAGGAGGTCACGATGTCCTCGCAGATTGAACCCTGTGGACCTCAAGCACTGTTAACTCTAGTACAGTAGTGTCCTGTTTCCTGAATACTGTCCAGAGCTATTAATCATGTGAGGTTAAATCAATCAGTTATGCATATAAGGATTTGTATGGTTCTATAACACTCCAAGTATGCAAATATTGAGTAACGTATGTTTAGTAAATAGAAATTCAAGGTATATTGACAACTACTAATAAAAACCCTATGTTATTCATAGTACTAAACCCACCTGGAGGTGATATTTGTGGCGCATAGCTACCCGGAGGGACAGGCTGGCGGGTGGAACGCAGGTGGGGATACCAAAAGCTGCCATCAGCCCCGGGCCCAGTAAATCCACCAGAGGTACGCAGGTACTCTCACCAAACTCCCCCATGGTGGAGCATGCCAAGCAGGGACAGCACCAATACCCATAGCAACCTTAAGACACATGCAGAGTCCTTGTGACTAATTATAGCAGATGTTTTTACACCCTAATACTCCTTACTCCTAATCATCATTTATCCTGATCCGCATTAGGTTTGGATATTGATGAACGTTAATAGAATTTAGAATAATCTGGACTGCTCTGACAAATGGGAATACAGAAAATTTTTAATTTGTATCGAATGATTCTCATCCCTCCTAAAATAAGTAGGAAGTGAATTTCATGTTATAATTGTTCCTTTTTTTATTATTCAAATTGTGTTTTAAAAGAGTTTTCCTTGAGCTATAAATGTGTTAATTTTGGGGGGAAACAGGAAACAGTAATTTGTAAATGGCATTCACCTAAACTAAAGGTCAAGCACCTTTAAACTCATTCTATGGGGGTTTGCTGTTACTAATTGTGATTTCCAAAAAACAAATCACATTCCGACAATACGGATTCCACTTACTGATTACAAAGTGGGAGTTCTTAGTTATTTTGGTCCTCCTTGTAGTTGTAAGAGTAATACTGATAAACGGTTAGAAGTGGCCAGCACACACCGTTCAAGCTTGAAAACAGTTTGTTGCAATGGATTGCACCTATGCATGTACTATATTGTCCCTCCAAAAGAAAACATGATTTAGTAATAGGTAGAGATCCCATAGCACAAATATTCAAACAGTATTCAAAGCAGATCATATAGCATTCTGGCATCAGATGAGTGAATCAATTGCATGAGGGAAGAAGTGTCAAAATATATGATTTATTTTGGTAAGTTTCTGACTGTTTTTAGTATGGTAGTTAGATTAACTACATAGATCTTTCTAAATAAAATAATTTGACATGGAATGACATACAGGGTTTCCTTCACAGTCCTTGTACATTGTACTGTGGAATTTGGTCACTTACAGGAGTTAATGTCTTCAAAGCAGCCAAAGAGCCCAGTGCTCCAGCCTCTCAGTGGTTGAGCTACTAGAGGCTGCTGATAGACCACCGGGTTGACTGCCATGGTGCTTTACCTACAAAACACAGCAACATATCCAATCCACAGATGACCACTACATACAATACTTTATTAGTTAAAGGACATAATAGAAGTCAGAAAGGGAAAGCAGCACGAATACTTATTGCCATCCATGTAAAAAAAGTATAGAAAGTAGGGCTGTCAGGCGATTAAAACATTTTATCGTGATTAATCGCATGGATGTCCATAGTAAATCGCGATTAATTGCGAAATGAATGCACATTTTTCATGTGATCAAAATTGCCCATAAATGAACCTTTAACAAGGTCGGGCTTTCAGAGACATTGCGGTCCACATTATCCCCACCGTAGCTCAAGCTCGTGCACTGTGGATAGTGCTGGCTCTACCATATATAGATTGCAGCAATTGGAGGTGTAGTCATTAATGAGTACAGTGTTAAAAGTCACGGTTGCCCCAAAAACGTTACCTTAAGAGGGCTTGCTTGGACAATAAGCAAATGTAAACCTCAGGGCCACCAGGACAGCAGTAATGATGTCTACTAGACTACGCTCCTTGACCTTTTAGCCTGAAGTTTGCTAGATCCACCATCGTTATATATCTAACACTTCAATACTGTAAACACTCATTATAAAACGTGCAGATACGTTTATATCTAACAAGACTAATAGCTATATCTAATAACACATTAACTTTGACAGCCAATAGAAAGCAAACAGCAAAACAATGTCAAATGTATGCGTAAACCACACATATGACAACATAATGGTATGTAAATATCCTTTGTGCCACATGCTTCTTCGTAAGTCACCTCTTGTGTGAAGCCTGTACTTTGTATACAAACTATAAATGTCGCCGCGATCTTGTTCGCTAAGCACTACTGTTTGTTTCCTCATAGCCCAGAATGACATGTTCAGCATACTTCTATTCTTGTTTTGCTTTCATTTATGATTTTCTTGAAGCCCAGGGGTAAATTAGGTTAAAAATAATAGAATTTGAAATAAATATAATACACTGCAAACCTTGTAAAATATAATCCAATTCAACATATAAATGTATTGCTGGTCAAACATATTTTGACTTTATTTATTTATTTATTTTTTTACTTGTAAATTAGGATTTGAGTATAGAGCTTAAAGATGTTAATCTTTCTATCTTACTCTTTACTAAAAATGTTTGTTTTTAAAAGCAATCAAAATACTCGTAAGACTTGAAGCACAATTGTACATAAACCTAAATTATTTAGTCTTCACTAGCACTAAAGTTAACCAGAATATCCCATTATCATTTAAAAGTAAAACAGTTCATATTGGTACCTTTCCAAGCCAGTCTTCAATTCAAATACATGTACCCAGACAGAGCACCAACTATAGCTACAGAGACAGCTGACAGAACACGCCTATTGAGTTCCTGAAATGGCAACAAAGACAACAAGTAATTCCTGTTATAAACAGAACAACGCTGTTAAGCCTGAATGAGTTAGTGTTGCAATACAGTCAGGCCCGGAGCAAAATGACTTCATGAATGAAGATTTAAGAATGCCTGGAAGAAGACAAACAGGACTAAGATAGTATTCCCTTCCAACCAACAATGGATTTTGGCATGCGTCTACATTTCACAGTACATACAGTTTAAATAATAAATTTCTCACTTAAAAGGGGTTCTCCATTGATAAAACTATGACGTTAGCATCCATAGCTCATAATTACGCATGATGGAAACTCTAAATGGACCCATACCAGCTATCCAAATGACAAGCACCAGATCTTTCTACTACATAAAAAGGGGGTTCTGTTACAGTCAATATGCTTGACTCCTCTATGGGAAACGCTCTTAGAGCGTGCATCATTCACTGAACACTTATATCACAGCGCCTCGTAATCAACAAGGCTCGTGAGACTTTAAGGGTCACGCGCACCCACGTCAGCTACTCTATAAATACAGTAGCAGAGCCATCTCACACCAGATTTTCATCATTCAGCTAGGTGTAAACATTAACGGTGTCCTCCTGTCTAGTGAACCTTATCTTCGGTGCAGACGCTGTTCGGTCAGAGGATTTTCTCCTTGCTAGCAAGGTAAGAAAGTTTTCTCTTGCCTTCGGCGATTCTTCTGCTTTCCATCGCGCTACTTACGTAGCACCACAGCAGGCGAGATTTCTAGCTCCCGGTGGAGTATTAATCATGTTTTTTGTAAGTGGGAGGAAACCCACAAACACGAGGAGAACATGCAAACTCTAACGGAAAGGCCCCTGGGTCAGGTGGGGCTTGAACCAAGCACCTTCTTGCTGTGCGGCAACAGTGCTAACCATTGAGCCACCGTGCTGCCGAATGTCAAAGACAATCAATGTCACTCTTTGTCAGGTAGCCAAAATAGACAAACGCGGGATAAAAAAAACAACAACACACAAACACCTCCATTTAGCAATCTCAGATTTTCATGAGCGGTACGATCATTCATTAAATGAATGTCTTTTAAAATGAGTTGTATTATATATTTAATATTTTCCAATAGACAGTTATAGATTTTAAGGATTTTGCCCTTTATTAAAGTTGCGGGTGACTGTTCTTTCTAGTGTGTAGATGAAGGTGTTCAGGACTAATGTTAGATCGGCTAGAGAGAAGTATGTGGTAGGTAATGACTCGTGTGTAAAGTTGTCTAATCCGGCTACTGTGAAAAGAATTTTGCATCATATTTGTATGTGTTTAGCCTTATAAAAAAAGACTAAAATCTGTTTGCTAGCAATGCGTAAGTTACTGCTGCTATAGTAACTTTACAAAGTTTTAGTTGGTCTGGTTGGTCACGATAATCGTAAGAACAAATTATTTACAACGAACATTCCGCCATCAAATGTGCACATTGGCGTGTCTAAGGGGGTGCCCAATGGGGCCACGGCCCCATCTGAAATCTGATTGGCCCCCGCTGGTGCCCCCCATCCCCTGCCAGAATTTGGAGACGTAAGCAAGATTTCAAATTTCAAAAACGATCATAGTGCACGACATACAGATTACGCCATTAAATATCAATTGCAGACGCAGGCACAATGTCACCGATTATAATAGAGATGTCGCAAGCTGACCTCTCGTCAGTGCTTAACTCGTTTTAATAGGGAACGCGTTTCCCATAGAGAGGAGTCTAACATATCGACTGAAATAGAACTGTTAGTGTAGCGTGTTGACGGAACACCAACTGTCTAGGTAACAAATGCGAGCCCATTCACGTGACCAACAGCATTTACAGTGCAGTGAGAATACTGTTAGGTATGGCCGATTTTGTTTTTTGAAGTCATAAAGATTGTATCACGCAAAAAAGGACACATGGTTAGCTTTGCATTGTGTTATTGGTTAGCTAGCCTCTGTAGTGCCAACTACAGAGGCATCACATTACTCAGCCTCCCCGGGAAAGTATACTCCGGGGTGCTGGAAAGGAGGGTTCGACCGATAGTCGAACCTCGGATTGAGGAGGAACAATGCGGTTTCCGGCCTGGTCGTGGAACAACGGACCAGCTTTTTACCCTCGCGAGGATCTTTGAGGGGGCCTGGGAGTATGCCAATCCGGTCTACACGTGTTTTGTGGATTTGGAGAAGGCGTATGATCGGGTTCCCCGAGAGATACTGTGGGAGGTGCTGCGAGAGTATGGGGTGAGGGGGTCTCTACTTAGGGCCATCCAATCTCTGTACTCCCAAAGCGAGAGCTGTGTCCGGGTCTTCGGCAGTAAGTCGGACTCGTTTCCGGTGAGGGTTGGCCTCCTCCAAGGCTGCGCTTTGTCACCTATCCTGTTTGTGGTATTCATGGACAGGATCTCACGGCGTAGCCGCGGGGGAGGGGGGCTGCGGGTTGGTGGGCAGAGGATTGCATCACTGCTTTTTGCAGATGATGTGGTCCTGATGGCATCATCGGTCTGCGACCTGCAGCACTCATTGGATCGGTTCGCAGCCGAGTGTGAAGCGGCTGGGATGAGGATCAGCACCTCCAAATCTGAGGCCATGGTTCTCAGCAGGAAACCGATGGATTGTCTACTCCAGGTAGGGAATGAGTCTTTACCCCAAGTGAAGGAGTTCAAGTATCTTGGGGTCTTGTTCTCGAGTGAGGGGAAAATGGAACGAGAGATGGGCCGGAGAATTTGAGCAGCGGGTGCGGTGTTGCAGTCGCTCTATCGCACCGTTGTGACGAAGAGAGAGCTGAGCCAGAAGGCAAAGCTCTCAATCTACCGGTCTATCTTCGTTCCTACTCTCACCTATGGTCATGAAGGGTGGGTCATGACCGAAAGAACGAGATCGCGGATACAAGCGGCGGAAATGAGTTTCCTCCGGAGGGTGGCTGGCATCTCCCTTAGGGATAGGGTGAGAAGTTCAGCCATTCGTGAGGGACTCGGAGTAGAGCCGCTGCTTCTTTGCGTAGAAAGGAGCCAGTTGAGGTGGTTCGGGCATCTAGTAAGGATGCCACCAGGCCGCCTCCCTAGGGAGGTGTTCCAGGCACGTCCAGCTGGGCGGAGGCCGCGGGGCAGACCTAGGACCAGGTGGAGGGATTATATCTCCACACTGGCCTGTGAACGCCTTGGAATCCCCCAGTCAGAGCTGGTTAATGTGGCCCGGGAAAGGGAAGTTTGGGATGCCCTGCTTGAACTGCTACCTCCGCGACCCGACCCCGGACAAAGCGGATGACGATGATGATGATGATGACGTTAGCTAGCTATCTCTGCCAGTAAGCCGTGCTGTGAGCGCAGCCGGCTGAGTAACCTGGGTGTTCTCAGTTTTGAATCCAGAAGAGCAAAAGTAGTCACTTGATATGGACATGTTTATAAAGTATTTTACCACCCTCCACCGAAACAGTAGAATACGGCTATTCTAAAGGCCTTTACACACCGGGGGCGATTTTTTCGTGTGATTAATTCGCACGTCAATAAAATTTTTCGAACTCTTGTATTTGTTATGGGTTCTTTCACACTGGACGCGAAGTACCAGAGTGAAGCTGGCTCAGCCACATTCTTGAAATAATGAAAACATATTTATAAAGTATTTTACCACCCTCCACCGAAACAGTAGAATACGGCTATTCTAAAGGCCTTTACACACCGGGGGCGTTTTTTTCGTGTGATTAATTCGCACGTCAATAAAAAATTTCTAACTCTTGTATTTGTTATGGGTTCTTTCACACTGGACGCGAAGTACCAGAGTGAAGTTGGCTCAGCCACATTCTTGAAATAATGAAAAAACAGTGCCATTTGTTAGTGCTTCGTTTGTGCTCATTTGAGCTGTTCAAATTATTATTTGTGCTGCCTCCGTTTTTAAGATATTAACAATTATAATAAAGGTCAAGCAGCTCAGCCTCTTTGTCGGATTCCAACCAAAACAGTGCCATTTGTTAGTGCAACGTTTGTGCTCATTTGTGCTGATAAAATTGTCATTTGTGCTGCTACCACATATGAGATACTAACAGTTTTCAACTGATGAACTCATCAGCTCCATTCGTTAATTTTTTTTCTTCTTCAACTTCTTCAAATTTGCTGTCTCAAGGCATTTGTTGTTTTCCTTTTTAACCATTATTTTTGATTGCATGACAAACTCTCCCTGCCTTCATGCAGCTTTCACATTTGATGATTCCTAAGGGGAATTAACATCAATAGCTCTGGTTTAGGCTATATGCACACTTCTACACATCACATGGCAGACAGGGTTTTAGCTAGATTTGGAACTCTCAGAGGTTACGCCAGCTTGTTCAAATTATACTGTTGGCCTGGTTTTTGCTCAAAATTGCGCGGACATACAGAAGGGGAAAATAATCAACCGTGAAAGATGCATGAAGGCAGGGAGAGTTTGTTATGCAATCAAAAATAATGGTTAAAAAGGAAAACAACAAATGCTTTGAAAGGTCTAGGTTGTCCGCCTGAACAGAGCCAGCTATTTCGTCTCAATTCGTCAGGGCATAATGAACTAAGATTTATTATTAATTTTTGTCGTCAACATTTCTTTCATTTACGATGTTACTATTTAGTCATGAAAAAAGTTTGTTAACCAATACTTTTAGTCAAAATTTTTGTTGACAAAATTAACACTGGCCTACACTGGGCTAATCACTTTTTAAACTTAAACCACGGAAATCTGTATTAAATATCTGTAACTACTTTGTTATTGAGGGATTTATAAGAAAAATAAATAAGAGAAATCATTAACATAACACTGCCATAATGTTCCAAAAACAAATAGGCTGGTCGATCAGATGGTGTGTAAAATAATGTACTGACATTTGGAAGTTTTTCACTTTAATGAATAAAGTAAACATGAACTTTTCTGTATGGTAGCATGCGAACAGGAAGAACTTGCTCCATGTCCCACTGGTGGATTGTTTGGGTATAGCTTACTTCCACGTAATGACAGAGATGTCTAAAAGAGGCTAAGCTAATTTGCAATCGTTCTTCCAGAAGTTTTTGAAAATTAAAATGTGCCATATGGTCGAGGAAACCATTAAGGGGTTAAAAAGTAATTTGGTCTCATTGTATTCTCAATCTATTTAATCTATGTACTTGTTTTAGTTATAAAGCATTAATCTCAACTACTTTTAATGTACAAATAGCGCTATATAGATCAATAAACTTAGTTTGATAAATCAGGTTACTGAAAAAATTGAGGTCAACAGTCTTTCAGTCAAGTATAATTCCATGGAGAACGTGTGTGTATATGCACAAGACAATAAAACAGGTTTTTTAATCACAGGTGTATTCGTCTATCTTACAAACAGATGTTTAAAGTCATCTGTACAGCCAAAGATGTCATGTACTGCTGCTCCAAAGTCCTGCTAAATTCAAAGAAGATGACTCCAACCAGAGAAAAGCTATCAGCGTGTGGAAAGTAACACAAATATTTATGGGTTGATAGAACATGTGTGGGTTGACACAAGTCTTTTCACAGCAACAGTAGCGTCAATAATTTCCCACTCATTCATTAACATTTATTTAAAAATTGACAAAAAACATTTGTGGTTGATAATTCTTACCTTGCTGCACCTGAGTTCCTACACGAAACACAGCACACACGACGTGTTTCTTACAAAAGAAAAAAGCCATGCCATACCACTGTACAGAAAAAAATTTAACAAATGGAGCTGATGAGTTCATCAGTTGAAAACTGTTAGTATCTCATATGTGGTAGCAGCACAAATGACAATTTTATCAGCACAAATGAGCACAAACGTAGCACTAACAAATGGCACTGTTTTGGTTGGAATCCGACAAAGTGGCTGAGCTGCTTGACCTTTTGACCTTTATTATAATTGTTAATATCTTAAAAACGGAGGCAGCTCAACTAATAATCTTAACAGCACAAATGAGCACTAACGTAGCACTAACAAATGGCACGGTTTTGGTTGGAATTCGACAAAGTGGCTGAGCTGCTTGACCTTAGGATGACCTTTATTATAATTGTTTATATCTTAAACGGAGGCAGCACAAATAATAATTTTAACAGCACAAATGAGCACAAACGAAGCACTAACATGGCACTTTTTTTCATTATTTTAAGAATGTGGCTGAGCCAACTTCACTCTGGTCACATGTTACACATTGTGTTTTTCCTTCAAAACACTGGGCGACATTTGTCTGCACCACAATTATTTATTTATATTTATTTATAAATAATTATTTAGTTATTTATATACAGACAGCGCCATCAGATTTCCGGTGCGTCTGTTAGTCAGATGCTCAACATTTTCAGTTATTTGCTCACAGTTCTACAGGGGATAGAGGAAACCTTTCCAAATGTATTAAAAATATATGTACTTTTACTGTAGTAATACTATTTCAATTTGTCAAGATAATGTCTACCATTAACTAGCCGATGGGTTTGGGCTGGAACAATGTCACAACACATTATATTGTACTTGTCAATATTAATGACAAGGAATAAAAGCATTACAGTGTGAACCTAGTGAGCAGTGTAATGGATAATTTCAATCTATGACAGAAAATAACCAATTAAAGAGAGGGAGAAACCATGAAAGATCAAGTACAATTTTATTGATGACTACAGAGTCTGAGTCAGAGTCTGTACACAGAGAAAATACTACAGTCAGATCAGTCTAACAACATAGTAAGTTCTGATTAGTTGACAAGGTTCTAACAAGTATATTGGTCTATAAGATAAACAATCATTCCATTGGACAAGATGGATCTCATGTTCATAATCAGCATACCTAAAGACACGTACGCAGGAAACTAAGACATGACTTAATTTTATGACTTAACCCAAACTTCTAGCCTTCAGTGTCTCCAAAAGGTACATACTGTCTCTTTTGTTACCTGGCCCTCGCTCTGACCGTCCCCTCACCCCTGAACCACATCCCAGGCCGGAACATCCGCTACACACACGCACACACACACACACACACACACACACAGGATGCCCAAATTTGGCCACAACAGCAGACATTTTAATGGGGCCCAATTATGCTTTTGGGGTTTTTCCCTTTCCTTTAGTATGTTATATAGCTTTCTGTGCATGTAAATGTCTGAAAAGTTACAAAGCCCATAGTCCCAGCCAAGGGGAGCTACTCTCTCACAGAAAACACTGCTCCTGAAATACCTGAAACGCCTTGTTCGTAGTCCGGCGTTTTCTTCCGTAACTTATCTACGTCACTAAGTCACACATTTGAAAAATGTTTGGCATGCCCTCAACCAGAGCCAGTCAGAGCGGTAAAGAGACAGGAGCTTAAACAGAGCGTTTCAGACAGAGGGTGAATAGAGGTGCTGCAGATCCAGGCAGTTTGGAAAAAATAAATTGTTTATTGAACATTAAAATGCGTAAACCTATTCTAGTAGAACTCCTAAATAAAGGTATGAACCTGAATATTAGCGTAATAGGGCCCCTTTAAGGAATTGCAATGACAGAGGGCCTCTGGTCTCTGTGTCAGTATGTCCCTTTAAAGTGTAGTATACCTACAATGAAATAACGAGTGGCATTTAAAAGTATCCTTGACCAAATTCCATTTGTGCTGCTTGTGCCCATGCTTGCTAACTCTGTTTTGAGGTGGAAGTATGCCCTGCCCTTTGGGCTGGCAATGACTGATAGGGAATTCAACAGTATGTGCTAATTCCAGCACATTTAATATGCACACTGATTTGTGTCTGTTACAGATCTTGCTCTCATCTACACCACACACAGTTCCGTAGTTTCTAACATGATAAATGCGGAATACAGATCTCACTGTGGAACAGCTGAACTTCTTCTGGGGCTTATTTCTATGTGATCTTTGTAGATCTCAAAATACAGTTTAGGACAAACCTGGCTAATTTAACTAACCATGTAAGTGAGACAAAACTTGGTTTGAATACATTTGGTTTGGTATTTTGTAGAGAAGCCTACCTGATGAATCAACTTAAAAGGGCCTTTTCACAAATCAAAACATAGAATTGTTTTTCATAAAAATGTCTTGTCAGAAGTTGTGGGAAGACATGTTTTCCCCACAGTCCCCAAAGCCCTTCAAAGAGTGAAAGTACTGTTGTGTGTCTCTGAAGCGTTGGAGTTGTACATGCACTGTGGAGTGTAGTATAAAAAGAGCATGTTTGTCCTCAGCCTCTGAAACACTCAGATAAGCAAACAATCATTTACCATTGTTGTTGTAGCAGCTCCTTTAACATTTTTAAGTAGACATTTGAGAAAATTGGCAGATGTCATTTGTCTTTATTAAATGTGTTTTGTATTTTAGAGTCACTGCTGCCCATCCAGCCATATTTCACAGACTTCTCAAGCTGCCACTCATATCAATCCTAAATTGTGTTTTGGTTGAGAACATGGAGAAGAATGGAAAAAAGACAGACACAATTCCACAGAAATACAGGCCATGGTTCAGCAAGAGTGAATATACAGACTGATCAATATTTCATTCTGCCTGCCCCGGGGAAAATCTGGGATTTCTTCATCTTTTGAGGGTTGACCTCCAGTGGACAAGCTGTAACGAGGAGGGGATGGTGACTTACAGACTGAATCAGCAATCTGGGTCTAAAGGCCACTGAGGACCCTCTGTCGGAGAGCAATCAGCCACTTTGCTCCCAGGGGGAGCAGACCTCCTTCAGCCCCTGTCACCCTGCATCAACCTCTGGGTTGGCCACCTCTCTCTCCCACTTCTCATTCCCCGACTGGAGGCACAGAGGTGTGCAGTTAAAGCTCCCTTATTGGAAGACAAAAAGAGCTACTATCCATGGACAATGGAAAAAAAACACTTACGGTTTTGGCTTGCTTCCAGCTACTTTATTAAAGTATAAACCGTTTTGTAATGGTCAGCTTGCTGACTTAGTTTTTTTGTAAAATTGATTGAGTTAACTACATTTTCTGCTGCATTTGGTGAATGCACCTGGTATTGTACACAATAGCGACATCAACCTCAACTTGACAATGAATGTGTCAAGTGCTTGCTTATGCCCTCCAACTGCTTTGAATCTTAAAGGGTGGAGTTTTACTAAACAGAGGTGGTACCGTTGTTGTTATTGTCATATCTATTTGTTTTTTGGTAGAAAGCTTAAAACCAACATCAACTTTTGTTTGCCAACTACTATTTTGTTACCCTGAGACAAAGTGGATATAGCGATATTCAGAGAGCATGTTATGTTAAGATATAAAGGAAAATGAAAAGAAGATATCCATTTCAAACCCAACTGCGTACTTTCTGCTTGTTTAAGAATGAATAAAAGGTAAAAAATATGTTTTGTACAAGTTATCTATGTCAGAGATCATTATGTGCACAGATTTGTTCCGGTATTCTGCCTCTACAAATTGAAGCAGGCCAACACTGTAAAAGAGAAGAGGAATAACGGCTTTGATGTGATGATTTGCATAATATTTAATTTGATAAGGTTCACCCCAAAACCCTGATATTATGTTGATTGAGGATGGAAAAAAATCAAATGGCTCTTTGACAACGACATTTTTGCCACAGCAGCATCCCAGACAACACACCCATGTTGGACCCAGATGGGTTGCCCCTGAGTCAATATGTGGGGCACATGTGGGATACCCAACTGGGGCCCAGACAATTTTGTCCGCAGTTTCTATGGAGGCCCCACATGGGTTAGCCCAGATGGGTTGATGAAAGGCCCTTGATGGGCTCCACACAGTGCCCATATGTGTCACCCCAGTTTCTCCTATTTGGGGCCTACAGAAGTCTGCCTATAGGTTGATGATGGGACCCAGCTAGGTCTTATCTAGTACTCTTATAGGCCACAACAGGTACAGTATATACTGTATATGGGCTATCATATTTGTTTCCTTGGATTTCCTTATTTTACAGTAAACCCCTTAATACATTAATACATTTAACCTACTAAAAGGGTATAAATATTCTCAAATGTAAAATGTATTGCTTCAATGAAGAAAGACCAGTAGTATAGTTCATGTTTTTATTTTATCAAGAAAAATGGAAGATGCTCAAAAGACCATAATCTGCAAACCCAAAGTTGAACTGTTCTTCCATATTTGAAAACTCTATAATTAAAGGGAAAATGAAACGCTCAAATAAGTTCCAGATGCAGTTTTGTATACACATATTATAACATTATGTGTTCTTAAAATATTTCATAAAAGTCAGAGGATAGCAATATTAAGATAACATATAAATGCCTCGTATGCCTCTGAAAGATAGGGCGATGCCATTTTAAAATTACGTGCGAGCCCTACGCCATGAGCATGATTGCAATGGTTTTACGCACAAACGTTCCGGAATATGTGCATCTAACAATAGCTATTGCAGAATTTTGAATATGCTGAAAGCCATCTGGCTAACCTACCTCTCTTTCTCCTGCCTTGCTAGCACGTCTTTTCACTCTACTTGCGCTGGGGGTTGTTTGCGGTTTTGGTGGATCTATCTGTTGTCCCTACATAGTAGATTGACAAATCTAAAATTGATGGTACTGCCTCTGGTTAGAGCTTTGCTGTCTTGGTCTGTACTAATCTCCCTAAATCATTACATTGATGCTCGAAGACATAGTCTGAGTTTTGCAAATTATCACTAAAAGTCTACATTCACAAAATCCAACGGCAACGGGAGGACTGGCACGCTTTAACGCTGTGGCAATGTATGATACTGAACACCTTGATAATATTAATTATTACATCTAGGGGCAATGCAATGTGTTCCACCCCCCCTTCTTGGTTTCTGTTGTCATCAATAGAAGTCATGTTGTTTACGCAATGGATCAACAGTACATTAGCTAGAAGTGTTGTATTGACACGACTACCATGCTCGTGACGTCAGAGAGGTCACGTGACACAAGATGTCTGCGCCCGTGGTGAAAAGTCTCAATTTCATTACGTTATCATAAACTGTACTTTGAGTCAGTTTGATGTTTGGAATGTGTTTTATGATTTGTTATTCATATTAACCTAACTTCTAAATGCGTTTAATTTCCCCCTGCTAACATGACAAGAAGCCAAACCAATGTTTTAACATCAAGTTGTGAAAACAATATTGTAGTTCTTACCTTAGGTACGCTGAAGGCAAAGTCAATTTATTAATTTGTTTTTATTACTAAACGTTTACCAAATAACAAAAAATTGAGTGCTAACCACCGAGCCACCGTGCTGCTATCGAATGAAAATGTAAACTTGAAAATGCAAATGCAATTCCACAATAGCATTATCATTTTCCTCATTCGTATGTGTTATTTGAGACAAAATGTAATTGAAAATGCAATCATCCCATTTGCATTTTCAAAGGCTCCAATGGGCATTCTGTGTCAATATTAAAATTCAAATGCAAAAGCGGCGGGTCTTTAGTTGGACCTCAAACGAGGAAGTGACATCCTAACTAAAGACCAGCCTTGATGAGAGGACTGACAGATTGCATTTGAATTTTCATGTTCTGTCCCAAAGGGTCGTGGTGACTTGAAAATGCAAATGCAATAGACTCCTAGCGCTGATTCACGTATTGCATTTGAATATTGTCCACTGCACAGTGTAGTACTGAAGATTAAGTCTTTGAAAATGCAATGGCAAATGCAATTTCATTTTCATTTTCAAATTGTTTGACAACTGCATTTTAATTTTAATTGTGACATAAATAATGCTTGCACAAATGGAAAATGAGAATACATTTTTTATATTGCATTTTAATTTTCAAGTTTGAATTAACATTTAAATATTGTCCGCAGTATGGTGGGTTAGGACTTTGAAAATGTAATGTCAAACAGCTTTTGCATTTGAATTTTAATATTGACACAGAATGCCCATTGAAGCATTTGAAAATGCAAATAATGCTATTGTTAACTTGCATTTGCATTTTCAAGTTTACATTTTCATTTGAATAAAGTCACTTATGGGCTTCCATACAGGGCCATATCTAACCTTTCTGACTCAATCAAGCTTTATGGTTTAGTTTAAAGAATATAACTACGTATGTATTTACTTAACATAGAAATGTGACAAGAACATTGACTTGCAATGTATTTGGTGCAGAAAGCTTTGTTCTGTAAAAATGGGACCAACAGTAAACCGTTGTTTAACAGAGAAGAGCTCCATACTTTATTCTGCTCAGTGTGGTTTGTACAAAGTCTATGGACTGTTTAACAGAAAGGAGTTCCATACTTTATTCTGCTCAGTGTGGTTTATGCAAAGTCTATGGGCTGTTTAACAGAGAGGAGCGCCATACTTTATTCTGCTCAGGGTGGTTTATGCAAAGTCTATGGGCTGTTTAACAGAGAGGAGCGCCATACTTTATTCTGCTCAGTGTGGTGTATACAAAGCCTGTGGACCAGGACAGTCCTTTCATGACTGAAATGGTGGACTGGAAGCACATCCATCAGAGGATAGACGAACAGGAAAGGAGTTGTGTGCATAGACACTGTGCTGCTTACTTGTTATGCTCTTCTAAAAGTGACATTGAGAGGCTGCTCATGAGCAGTCAGATGAGCACTCACAGAGATCAAGTGCATAATAGATGTAATTAAAGTTTTTGGCAAAAGGGGTTTGAGCTACAGAGGCATGCAGGCTGAGGCAGCTTCTACACTTAAGGAAAACAACATTGACCATGACAGAGTGGTTTGTTTTTGAAGCTAGATGAATAGCTATTGTTTCATTCCAGAATGGATAAATAGTGTTTCACAATCCCTAGAGGAACCTTGTTTTTCCTCTACCTCTCTCTGTCTTCACCCTGCCAGTCTTCTATCCACGTCACACTGTTTCTGCTTTCTTCCCCAGAACCGCTTCCACTTGCAAATGGTGACGGGCTTGCCCCCGTCGGGCCAGTCGCAGCTGCTGCTCTCGGTGCTCCAGAGGAGTGGCTGGCAGCAGGGCCTGGCGGTGCTGTGTGAAGGCTGGGAGGAGGCGGGACTCCTGGACCTGCAGGACACCCACAGCCATCTGAGTTGGGCCCACTCAAGCTGGCACATGCGAGCTCTCTTAAATCTCACCCATTCACCACAGGACCGCGTGCAGATCCAAGACTTCCTGTTGGAACACTTACGTCAGAGTCCGGCCGCGCCGGAGTCAGTGCTCTTACTGGGCGCCGATCCTCAATGTGTAGCCTTGGTGCTGAGCAGTGCCCAGGAACTGGGGATGACGCTACCCATGGTCCATTGGATTCTGGGCCATCCATTGAGTCCTGATGAACTGCACTCTATAGGGCTCCCCCTGGGGCTGCTGGCTTACGGCGAGGTGGAGCGGAAGCCTCTGGACCTTTATGTGGGGGATGTTCTACAGCTGGTGGGCCGGGCTGTAGCAGCCGCTACAGTTGTCCGGCCTGACATGGCGCTCATCCAGAACATGGTTAACTGCTACGATAAGCCCAACAAGCATGAGGTGGCCTCCTCAGGGCAGTACCTGGCCAGGTAAACTTACTACTTGGTGTGCTGCTGGCTTTGTGAGCTGCAGTATTTTTTACATTTGACCACTAGGGTATCTGTGTATCGAGTATCTGATTTGCTTTACGAAGTGCTCAAACGGTTATAGCGCAAACAGTATAAAACTAGCTTTTATTTGGAGGTGGTTTCTACAAGCAGCTCTTACCATATGAAGTTATGCAAGTCCAAATGTTAAATTTAGCTTTGTTATTTACAAAAAATAACCTCAATAGCTAAATTTTAAATGCACGAATTGTTGTTGGCACAAGCTAGTGTATTAATAATGTCCTTTGAGTTGTTAGGTTCTTGTGACATTTTGTACAACTTGATATAACAATTGAATGAAATGTATCAAAATTGTGTTTTTCTGTGAAGGAATGGAGGACACGCAACTGCTACACCTACTTGTTTAGTTTTTATTAGCACTATGCAACTTCCCGATGATTTGCTAATGTTTATGAACTCAAAGGTTGAGACAATGTCCTGAATATATTTTCTTACAATATTATAATGATCACATTTTACCTCTCATCATTAAGATTGTTTTTACTAATGCATTTTTTGCGGACAGTCTCAGTTAGAACTACCTAGCCAATTGTTCTTCTAATCTCTCATGTCTTGTTTTAAAACATCTACCAATACATTCAAAGATAGTAGGGATGAGAGTTGTCAGTAGGGTTAGGGTTACGCGTCACAAATAAGTCTAGCTTGGACTGTTACTTGAACACACTATCATGGTATATCTAGCCCAATCTTTAGTGCTGTGAGCCACTCTAGCCTGAAGGCAATGCATTGCTAGATTACTTCTTATGACGTGAGGATTATAAGCACCAGAGTACCACCTAGTCACTCAGCCATCGTAGACTGGAATAGGAAGTATAAGAGTGGGGCTGCTGTCTATTTTTAATTTTTTGGGTTAGGAACCTTCCTGAGTGACATGATCCGGAAGTATGTAAGTGGCAGCCATGATAAGAGCTATTCGAATTCTCAGAATGCTTAGGAAAAGTTCTTCCATTCCTCAATTCCTATCACCTTTAGCATAGGATACACTGGACCAGCCTTTACAAAAGAAAAGGAGATTATGCCACCCCACAATTCCTTATGGCAGCGACATTTAAAGCCAGTACGCCGATCATACAATGGCTTATTAAAGGAGCCCTATTGTGCTTTTTGGGGTTTTCCTTTTCCTTTAGTATATTATATAGCTTTGTGTGCATGTAAAAGGTATGAAAAGTTACAAAGCCCATAGTCCACACCAAAGGGAGCTACTGTCTCTCACAGAAAACACTGCTCCTGAACTGCCTGAAACGCCTCGTTTGTAGTCCGGCGTTTTCTTCCGTTACCTATCTACGACACTAAGCCACACATTTGAATAATGTTTGGCACGCCCTCAACCAGAGCCAGTCAGAGCAGAGGCCGGGTGGTTTCGCCATGTAGACAAAATGCTGTTTTGGTAAGAGCGAAGGCAAAGTTTGGCCAGCTGACCAATCAGAGCAGACTGGGCTCGTCGGGAGTGGGGGCCCTAAAGACAGGAGCTAAAACAGAGCGTTTCAGACAGAGGGTAAGTAGAGGTGCTGCAGATCCAGGCAGTTTGGAAAAAAAATTTGTTTATTGAACATTAAAACGCTTAAACCTATTCTAGTAGAACTCCTAAAGAAAGGTATGAACCTGAAAATTTGCATAATATGGCCCCTTTAAGCGTTTTCCATCTTATGCCCTAACCTGCTAATATACCTATGTTTTGAACATGTTTAAAACTTAAGAATGAGGATATGTACCGTAATACATTTTTATGCCTAAAATGTTATGCATATCTTGCATAAATTTAATAATTATTTAATGCAATCATAATTCTTAGGATTCATGGCGATAAATAGGCTATGAGTTTACTTAGGAGTGAGGTGAGCAACTATGCTCAATGTGACATCCATTTCGTTTTACTTTTTTGACATGCATTGCTTTTTTTATTTGAATTCCAACCTTGGTAATTAAGTAAATATTTTCACCGGCTTGTACACTTTTATTTGGCCTATAAAACAACATGGTTAAAACGCAAGGGGCAAAGTATCTAAAATCCACTTTTATAGTCCATCTTCAGTACATCGTACTTTCAGCAGGGAAGACCCACGTAATGACATCCAGCATCGCATAATTACGTAACCAGTGTAAATGCAGTCAGATTTCCTTAGCACAGTAGTTGTCTTTTCATAAGTCCTTATGAATTCTCCTTCACATTTTTACTTGACCTCATCACGTTTTCAATTTAGGTTAAGGAAAAGTGACTAGTTAAGGACATAATTTTTTTACTATTCGACATCAGCCTGGACGTGTGATTTAGTTGGCAGGCAGTGTAGTGACAAAGTGTGCGATGTAGTAGGTGGAACTCCACCAGTCCGCCATGTTTTTTTCCTCAGTTGGACCTTACTCCGTGTTTCGCCGACGTACGCAAGAATGTGTGCATCGCTTTGACTGACGTGCATGTTAATTAAGCATGCAAGAGTGCCTGCAAAAGGTTGTGTATCACAAACGCACGCGTGAACATGTCCAAGTGGTTTCTCCATTTTCGTAATGGACCGGTTAAGAGCAAATACCTCTAGGGAGTCATGGGGCGGATTTGTCAGTTTACTCGTACTCGCTCAAAGGGCGCGGTCTAGCTCAGGAGGAGATTGAAGAATTTAGTCACCCAGCAATTCAACCAGGAGCTCTGAGAAAAGGTTTGTGGGCTGGGGTCCCCTCAATAGATCCCGGAAGTCCAATAATCCCAATGTTGTATCTGCAGCTCCGATCTTCGTGTTCTGTGGTCTTAGCTATCAGCTTGGTGTTACCTTCAAGAAGAACCACACATTTAGTTCCTGAATGGGACATATATATGTTCTGAGTGAGAAACAAGCTATCAGCTTGGTGTTACCTTCAAGAAGAACCACACATTTAGTTCCTGAATGGGACATATATATGTTCTGAGTGAGAGACAAGCTATCAGCTTGGTGTTACCTTCAAGAAGAACCACACATTTATTTTCGAGTTCCTGAATGGGATGTATATAAGATGTGAGTGAGAGACATGTATTCAGCTTGGGATGTATTTAAGATGTGAGCAACATCTCTGTGCGTTATCACTGAATGCAATAGTGTAGTCTAATGGTTTGTTTTTGGTCCTCTAGGTTTCTGTCCAACACATCCTTCACAGGACTAACAGGACTAGTGATGGTACAGAGGAAGCTCTCCCGGGTCCTCACCTCGCAGCTCTTCCACATCTGGAGCCTGCGTCGGAACGCACTGGGCCAGCCCGCTTGGGTGACGGTGGGACGCTGGCAGCGAGGCCATCTTGAGGTAGAGGACCAGGACGTATGGCAGGGGCCCGGCCGCCGCCAACAGATGGAGGCTCAGGTGAACCGTGGAGGGGGCCGGTGGAGGGCAGGAATACCTGTGACAGGCAGCCGGGTGAGGGTGGTCACTCTTGTGGAGCACCCTTTTGTTTTTACCCGGGATGTTGATGCCGATGGTAACTGTCCAGCTGGACAGTACTGCTTGGATGCCGGTACCAACAGCTCCGTGGTCCTGGAGCACTACTTCTGGGTGGTGGCGGCTGGCAATAGCAGTTCACTGCCAGCTGATTATGGCAAGTGCTGCTATGGATACTGTATCGACTTGTTGGAAAGGCTGGCAGAGGATCTCAAGTTTGATTTTGACCTTTATATTGTTGGGGACGGGAAATATGGAGCATGGAAAGGAGGCCGCTGGACGGGTCTGGTAGGGGACCTCCTCAATGGAGTAGCTGATATGGCGGTCACCTCCTTCAGCATTAACTCAGTTCGAAGCCGGGTCATTGACTTCACCTCACCATTCTTCTCCACCAGTTTGGGCATCCTGGTGCGCACTAAGGACACGGCCGCCCCGATCGGCGCGTTTATGTGGCCTTTGCACTGGTCAATGTGGGTGGGCATCTTTGCGGCGCTGCACCTCACTGCCCTGTTTCTGACCCTTTACGAGTGGAAAAGCCCATTTGGCTTGACGCCCCAAGGTCGGAACCGCCTCAAGGTGTTTTCCTATTCCTCGGCACTCAACCTGTGCTATGCCATCTTGTTTGGTCGCACTGTCTCCTCGAAGACGCCAAAGTGCTGGACTGGTCGTTTCCTGATGAACCTGTGGGCCATCTTCTGCCTTCTGGTATTGTCCAGCTACACGGCCAACCTGGCTGCTGTCATGGTGGGGGAGAAGACCTTTGAGGAGTTATCAGGAATCCACGACACCAAGGTGAGGTCCCAGTTCATATCTGGCTCTTGTCAACTCAGGACTGTGTGCACAGATTTAGTACAGATTTAACACTTGATGGTTCCTCATTGTACTCAGCACTTCCTCCCTCTCTTGGTCTCCACGTCACGCCCCTGTCCCTAGCTCCACCATCCGTCCCATGGTTTCAGATTTGGGACCGTAAGGGAGAGCAGTGCTGAGGACTACATGAAAAAGAGTTTCCCTGAGATGCACGAGTACATGAGGCGCTTCAACAAGCCCACCACACCAGAAGGGGTGGGCAACCTCAAGTAAGAGGACCAAACATCTGCTGTATCTAGCTCCCCACAACAATTAACCCCCCAAAAATTTTTTTCACTAAAATCAAGTAATTTCACAACAGGTCTGGTTTTATTGAAGTATACGAGTTTTGAAATACCTTCACTTTAAAAGTTTGCATGCTGATGACAGACCAAGAGCCGATTACAGTTATGAAAGGAAACTAACATTCCCAGATGCACTTAAATCCAAGTATATTTTCTTGAATGTTTATTTTGTAAAAAGTTTAGTTACATTTAGCTTAACAACCTGTCTACATAACCATTTCATTTAGGGAAGAAAAGGCTGTAAGATTGCGGTTGAGAGAGAAAGAGTGTGCGCGTGTTGCTTTTCTAACAGCTGTCCCCTGTGTTGTGTTGAAGGATAGATCCACCCCAGTTGGATGCCTTCATCATGGACAAGGCTCTGCTTGACTACGAGGTGTCCATTGACACTGACTGCAAGTTGCTCACAGTGGGCAAGCCCTTTGCCATCGAAGGTACACTAACTAGTTGTCTGTGTGGGGTAGGAACTAGGGGTGCAAAAGGTTTTCAGGAATGGACCGAACCGTTCAATCTCACCTTTCCCCACAAAATGTTTCAGCACTGTGTGTGACTTATGTCGCGTCCCGCAGTTCTGAGAGACGACAGGACTAAAGGTATC
>JAPMUY010009215.1:0-20000 GCA_026901105.3 Galaxias olidus
ACGTAGATCCAAAGATACTATTTGACAAGTTTGGCCGCAGCAAACTACATTATGATGACAATGTTGGCAATTTGGTGAAGAAGTTTAGTAAGAAACATCAAGCAGCATAACAGACCAGACATAGAATCTGCTGCATCCAAGATGAGGCAAACTTTAAATCGGCATCAAAGCCCACAGTCCGCTGGGAAAACTAGGCCACACGTTTGATTATGATAAATGAATCAATCAACAAGCAGGGGAAAGAAAGGTAGTCTGTGTCAGAGTTTGGCTAATATCATATCTAGTCAGAAAAGAAATGTGAACTTTAAGAACTATCATAAAGGTAAAAATAAATAATGGAGAGAGGTTAGCTTAGAAAGCTGGTTGCCCACTGCTTGAGAACAAATGGGCCATTTAGCATACTCATGTCGAAATATGCATAACTACACACATTTTCTCTGAATAATTTAGTGAACCTCAAAATGTTTCTTTTCAATTGCTTCCCTCCTTTGGTATTTTAAAGAGGTAAGCAATTTGAAAATGGGCCATCAAGTACCAAGATAAAAGCTTTATGTTGTGTGAAAAAAAATACTTTGCATTCATTTGTAACCTTTCTCGGTTCACAACAAAATACTTTCAAAATAATCTAGGTTACCTCACTGTCAATTTTTGAGGAGTGCCCTTGCTCTCTGACCTTTCAAGCTAGTTCAAGAGTTATTTCTGAAAAAGACTATTTTCAACCATCGTAGCTAATCATTGGATTAGCTTGGAAAGGCTAAAATACATGTTAATACACATTTCTTGCACTATAAACTAGTGACGGGAATCAAACAGAAGACAAAAGTAACCATTCGCTGCAGAGACTGAATCATTGACTTTGACTTTGTTTTACAAGCAATCTCACTGCATCTCCCCCCCTGGCTACTCCCATTGAAAACTAAACTCTTCATCCTAGTGTACAGACACAATGTCCGAAATTCATTCCGCAATGTAGATGAAAATAGTTGCTCTATTGTCATTCTATACAGATCCACAGTAACCAATCCGCAGGGCTTTCTTGACATATTACTATCAGTATGGATGTCTGAATGGCTGGATTTCCTTTGCATGATATTTTATATTCTCAAAGGTAAGAAAGGAGCCCAGAATGCGAAGCTTGAAGCTGAGATTTTGACTGATTCCACTTTCTAGAAACACTGAGGTGGTTATTGAAGTCTGACTCGAGGAGGGGGGAGTATAATGCCATTAACAATCTGAAAGAGTGGGCTTACACTGGTTGACGTATTTTAATTCCACGTCTCAAAAAGAAACAGAAAAAAAAAATGCAGTTTGAATTTTATCTGAGACCTAACAACAAGGCTATATGTTAATAGGCATTAACAAGGAACCAAATGTCATATTAATATAATTTATTATTTTAAGTTTTTTGTTTTTTTGTGCCTCAACCTTCTCTAGATGGAAAACCATGGCAACATAAAATAAGGTAATAGGGGTATACAGCTGACATATAATCATAGTGACCCCTCTACCTAACATCGAGCCTTGCCTATATGAGGGACAAAATCTACCAGCCTATCAACCATGAAACGGCCTTTTGCATCGTACTATGGAAATTGACGGCTCCTTTAGTCTGTAAACTGAATTGTGTTCTATTTTTGTTCCTGTATGCTCTCAGGAATTCTACCAGAGCACTGACACCACCATCTATTCCCAGCCTTGGGAAGAGAGCCATCCATAAGTGCAACATTATGGATATGAATCCACAAAACACTTACCGAGACCCAACCGTAACCACAAACATCTGGGACACAGTGATAACCAAAGTATTAAAAGGTCAATATTTTCAGTGTTATGGTGAAGCAGTACTGGTGAAAATGCGTAAACACATGCCACCTACTGGTAGAAAGGTGTCATTGCATTTTCCTACTGAATTTGCCAACACTTGCACCAGGATGAAAATTCTGGTACAACCACAGTGGTGTAGGACGTTGAAAGGACGTTGATGCAAAGAACTGAACAGCTAAAAAAAAATAGGGGCTATGCAGGGAAAGTCTTTGAGGACATGGTAAACCGAACAATGCCAAAACAGGTGAAAGGGGGCACGTCAGTCCAATTGATTTTAATTCCTGTTTTTAAATATTTCAAGTATCAAATATCGAGCAACTGCACACAAATTGCCGGCTTCTACAGTCTGTAGGCTACAAAATGGTGCTCCGCTATTCTTTTTTCGTGCCTGTATGCTCTCAGAAACCAGCACCAGCATACTCCCCTGTGCCTCCACGCACACTTACACAAAAACACACTGCACACAGGCACACACGCACACGCTCACGCATCTGTTGAGCTACTTGATCTTCTTCTATGCTTTGTGTTTACATCACACACTACCACCACAGAGGACACGCTATCTGAAAAGGTTTCCCCTTTTCTATAAATACTGCTCGGCGCTCACATGTCAAAGCGACGAGGGCTGCGCGTACGAGGAGGTCGACGGCCAATTTCAATCTGTCGGAGACACGCGCCACCACTGTAGGAATGATGATCTCTGCCGGAACGTAGAACTGCAATGCGAAGGTGATCAGGATCCCAAAACTGTACAGCAGCTTCACTATCTGGTACATCCTGTTAGACAAACAAAAAGAAAAAAACGATTCTATTAGACAAAACTAGCTACACATGGTTCTCACAGGTTATTTTTGGTATCTAGAGTTTGTGTACAGCAAGCCTTGAGTATACAATCACCCGAAAAACGGGTTGTTGGAATTTGGAAATATGACTTAAAAGCGAAGCAATGATTCGAATGAATGTTCTTGATTCATTGTAATTTGGTACTTCAATATGAGACAATATTTAGGAAATATACAGTACTGTGCATAAGTTTCAGGCAAGGGAAGCTGTTTTGAAGACGAAGGGTGGTCACACCAAATGTTGATTTGATACAGATTTGCTTTTCCCTCACTTTGTATTTTATGAATTGATAAAAAAACAAAAAAATAAACATTTATCCTTATGTTTTTTTTTTCTTCTAACTTTAAAGACATCACACCTGCCTAAAACTTTTGCACAGTACTGTATATCCTAATAATGGCGATTTTGTACCCAAAAAATATATATCTGAGCCTGGAAGTGCACACAAATGTTAACACACACACACACACACACACACACACACACACACACACACACACACACACACACACACACACACACACACACACACACACACACACACACACACACACACACACACACACACACACACACACACACACACACAGTTTTCAGCCCAAACTTCATAGCAAGACTGCACCTTTAGCTAACAACACAGTTTAATTTGGACTCCTCTGCTAATGAAGTCCATTCCTGCTTTAATGTTTTCTCTTTAAATATTTTCTACTTGGTTTAACATCCAATCAAGGTTGCTAATTAGGTACTTAATTAAACTCATCGCTCTGGAGTCTAGTCAATGTTGATTAAATAAACTAAGACAAACTTTGTTTGCGTAACTTTACCAATAGGAAACTACACCGCATTTATTTTTCAGAAACAGTTCCTAATTTGGAACTGTGTAGGCCTCAAGACATATAAAATGGTTTCTGACATCAAAACTGACATAAAATCCCCAAAATATTTTTTTATAAAATCTAACAATGAACAGAACACCTGAGTAGATTCCGAACAATCAATCAATCAATCAATCAATCAATCAATAATTCTGTTCAGCGAATCACTCTTCTTGATATATTTGGCTCAATCACTGACCAGCAGTTTGGCAGGTTGAGGGTGATGCTCCCTTCAATGTGATCTCCAAAGCAGATGTATCCGATGGTGCCCAGACTGATGTAGATGGTGGTGACGATGCCCATGCCCATGTACAGCACCGTGCCGAACTTTTGGGGCTTCTGCATCTTATTCTCCAGAGGAAGCACCTTGGGGCACACACATAATAACACACCCACAAAAACGTATACACACACAGGACATGTATATACATGCACATAAAAACACAGACAGACGCAAAGACAGACATATCTTTAAATACAATTTGCATATTTAAAAATATGAGACACGTTAAAAGTCAATTTTGTATTTCAGAACACATTGACCAATACAACTGTGCGTTTGTTTTGTCGAGTGAGTGACGTGTGTGTTTGTACCTGGTCCAACATATTTTAAAGAGCCCACAATGGAGCATAAGACGATGTATTAGATCTGAGCATTGCCCAGCCAAAGATACAGAGGACAGCGATATGTGAACTCACCACTCCAATCCCCTCGAAGGCAAAGATGGCCGTACCAAAGAACAGAGGGTAGTCCGCTGCTCGGCCCACCTTTGGTAAGTTGATGGGCTGCCGAATATTCTAAAACACAGAAACCGTTTTGTTCAATACTTTTTGAAAAAACAGTGTGTTACTATGTTAAAGCTGTACATGTTGAAACCTACTCAAACAGAGAAGAGGTGGAAGGGTATAAAATAAAAACTTAATAATACTGAGAATAGATTAATTGATCACAGAGAACATGAAACATTTTTACTTTCAATAATAACTTTTAAAGTTACTGCCATTGTTTAATTTTATTATTTTTGTCTAGACACCCCCATCTCTACAGGATGTCTGCTTCTGAAAAAATGACCGCCCAAAAGTATCTGCCCCTAATGTATCTTTCAAATTAATTGAATGCAAGGGTTTTGTGGCCAGCAAAATTACCTTTTTAAGGTATGTTAATTTCTCAGAAAAAAACAACAACCTTTCATTATTCAGCATTGTATGATTAAATGTTTTTGGGGGGAGATGGGGGAAATCAAGAGATCTAGTCAAAAACAGTTGCACTCTCATCCATAAACAGAATACAATCTGCATAGTGGGCATCTGTAGGACATGCAGGAAGGTCAAAAAACATTTATCTACATAATAGGCCAAAAACCTGCCTTTTCTTTATTTAACCTTTTCTGGGGGGGCCCATATTTAATTCGTCACCTTCACTAGAAAGGTGACTACTAAATATAATCAGCATAGTCACATGCAGCAAGGTCAAAAATACAATACTTTTTCGAGAACACATTTATCTATATACAATAAAACAGATTTTTTTCTCTTATCTGGCTGCATAAGTCGTTTCTTCAGAGATTACCAAGCCAAATAACTTGAGAACCAATTGCTTACGCAATGGCCAAATGACCACTGCCTGATGCATCGAGGTAGGGTTAGTATACATGAGGAGAAGTAGAGTTTAACGAATAGCCGCTCCTTGCCTACCGAGATGCTGTAGAAATATATGAGGACCAGACTGGTTGCCATGACCACGTTGGCCACTAGGGACAGTGGCGCCAAAAACTTGAGGTTCCGCGTGAAAACCAGCAGGATGATAACGGGTAGGAAACACAGCATGTATAGGCGTGAGTCGAAGCTGGGCACCAGCACGTCTGTCTGGTTGGTGTGGTTTACGTAGCAGCTCACGGTGGTTGAGTTTGCCGCCTCCACCACCTGGGGAAGGGGGTGGGGGGGTGTAAGAAGGGGACGGGGTGGGTGGGTGGAGGGTTGGATAGGTTTGTGTTCGTTCACATGTCGAAATAACACCTACAATTTTCTTATCTTATAATAGCGTGTCTAAAATGTGACAGATATGAATAATGGACAGAATATGTGAATGCATGAAAGTGGTGGTTAGGTTTTTGTATCGTATCAATCATATGCACCAGTGGAAATAACACATTCATTTTCTGTCACACAATTTGATAAAAAATAAATGTACAATATTTTCACTGAAACTACCAAGCGCTAGATAAGAAGAATGGACTGAAAAAGCTATCAAAATCACAAGCAAAGTTAGCTGCCTGAATGGGAGGTTACATATCGCTCTCTAGCGGTAAAACACGGAATGGCATAAGCAATACAAAAAGGATTCCTAACGGGCCACATAATGTGACCAAACACAATACGACAATATACTGTAATAAGACAGTAAGCACCAATACAGCTTAAATTGGCTGTTCTGAAGCAAAACAAATCTTTAATCTACCAGGCATCTTTAAGGGAACATATTTGTGCTGTTTGTGTGGAGTGTGCCTCACCTGTTTGATATTGTCACTGAGGAAAACGAAGTAGACGCAGCAGAAACCGAGCTGGGTGATGATAAGGAACAGGTTGACTAACCGTCTGAAAAAGAAGAAAGATGCACATCAATTTAACAAAGGGACACTTATGGATGTTACCTATTATAACAAAATATAAACATCAGGTTAAACTTTTTTTAAATGT
Organism: Galaxias olidus; assembly: GCA_026901105.3. NCBI lineage: Eukaryota > Metazoa > Chordata > Actinopteri > Galaxiiformes > Galaxiidae > Galaxias > Galaxias olidus. The sequence continues at coordinate 6,240 of JAPMUY010009215.1, forward strand.
CCTCAATATAGGCTTAGGGTTAGGGTAAGGGTACAACTAAGGGTAAGGAATGTGGAACAAAATACTTATGGGACAGCTAGCCCCAAAAGGCAGTTTTCCCCAACACTGATTAAGACTAATTCTACCTTAAAATATTATCTCCGTAATGTTCTTACCTTCCCCATTTAGAGTGCCTTCTCAACCAGGACACGTTTTCCATGCCATACTCTGCTGACTCACCATAGTCCAGGAATGGTTTGTCCATCCTGGAGGGGGGGAGGCATTAAATTTAAGATAAGAACATATATTACTCCAATGTCATATGTTCGACAATCAAAACAGCCATTGGATGTGAACACTGCAGACCCTTCATAGTTCTATCTATCCATTTGATTTTACAGTAATGGCCTGTGCCGTGTTTCTTTGCTAGCAAACAACGATAGTTGAAAGTCAACAAAATTTAAAAAATGCAGCGTCAGCTATAGCTGGTCATGTCATGTGTCTGTCATCATAAGATAGTGGGTCAGAGTCCCAGCTGTTAATTCTAGAACATCCAAACTGGCTCATGCTGTGCATAGTAAGTAAAAAAAAGTAAATCAATTTCAAATCAAATCAATTTGTATAGCACATTTCATACACAAAGGCAATTCAATGTGCTTTACACAAGACAAGCAGAGACATACGAGGAAGACACCAAGAAATAAACAAAAACTTTGTAATACAATACACCCTGAACAAGAAGGCCCAGCGACACTCCTTTACCACCTGAGACGGCTCAGGTCTTGAAGTGCATGCATAACAGTCGGTACAAGCAGGGGCTTTCTTCGATTATTTATGTTTCATTTATGTATAGGGGATAACCGACTGACTATGTCTCGATTCCAGCAGTGCCCTCTTTAAAAGCCAGGCAGTGTGAAAGGTTTTATAAGTGATAGTGTCGAGACGACAGCATAAGAGCAGGTGACGCTGGCAGACATCATAAACGGATTAGAAAAAGCAGGCTCTATAAGTTATCTTTGACAGTTGAGTTTAGGCTCTCATACTCATGCCTTTCCATATTGTGTGTCTTTATCTTGTATTTGGGTAGTGTCGTTTAACTTATCTTATCATGATCCCTTTCAGTTTTATAATGCAATAAAAAAATGGCCTGGCTGCAGCAAACAAAAAGAGAATCCCTTAAGGCTTGAGCAACTTCATCATGACCTTTCCAGCGTATTGCCTTCTTCACAAACTTCTAAACCATTTTCCAAACCAGGGGTCAGCAAGTAAGTTTAGCAAGTAAGACATTAGATGCCGGCCCAGAATATAATGAAAGGCAAATTTAGAAGTTTCATAATTTCTAATCCTTACACCAACCATACTTTTTTTTTGTTTTACATAGCAATACAACTTTCTCAATTGTTGGTGGATTCTGCTTTTTTTGCACCAGTTTTTTTTTGTTAATGTTTATTCATTCAATTAAACTGATTTTGCTTTGTTATTTTTGACATGTGTGGCGCCATGGCACACAGTCAACTATAAAGCTTGAATGATTTACTGAACTGGTGTTATTATTCCTGTTGCCAACCGCTGGTCTAAAACTGTTCTCCTGACGTGTAAAGACCTGTGAAGATTGTATGTGTGGGGGGAATAAAATGTTTGTACTTACATAACACTGAGATGATGGGAGCATTTCACCAGCAGGGTCATACAATGGACCGCTATGATTCCCATTACGAAGAGACTCAGGGGTCCCAACTGTGAGAGAACAAGGACACCAAGAGAGAGAGAGAGAGAGAGAGAGAGAGAGAGAGAGAGAGAGAAAGAAAGCAAGATCGATAACTGAAGATTTCTTTTCATAAGCGTTAAGTTTAAGTGGTAGGCAGACTAAAGACAAATTATATTAATTGGCAAACGAATAAATAAACGTTAAGAGGCTGCTTGTAACTGTCACATGTTGAGTTTGTCAACGGGCTGTCAAATTCAACAGTTTATTTTTGACACAGCAATTCTAAACAAGTCATGTGCTTTGCAATATTCCCTGTAAAAAAAAAAAACACTGACAAAATGTGTTTCTTCAACTGACTAAAACGGGGAAAAAACACGGCTTATCCGATTATTTTTAATACAGCCGGTGTTAAATTATAATATTCTATCATGTAAATGTAATCCTAGTCACTAGTCATCCTAGTTCATTGTTGTTGTGAACACAACATTTTCTCCTGATGACAATTCTGTTACAAACCATAGTTTTTTTTTCTTTCAACCTTGTATTTAGTCTTTAAATTGCTTTATTTTTACACAAACAAGCGGGGTGAGAGACAGGGTAACGTGAGCCCAGATTCAAACCCATGCGTTAACCCTTGGTTAATTCCCAAACATGCGTCCTAGGCCACGGCACCATCCAATTTTACGCCACTTACAACTATGTTTTTGCCCAATAAAATTAGCTCTTACCACTAGGCCCGCATTCTTGACAGCCAGAGGCAGGCCTAGAAGCCCAGTGCCGATGTTCCCCTTTAATAAGTGGATAAGTGTCTGTAAAAACCTGTGAACACATGCAGTATCAGAGTTAGCATTGGTGAAAAATATGCAATTACAGGCTCAAAAGTCAAATGTATATTTATATGATATATAAATATATCATATATATATATATATATATATATATATATATACAGTATATAAGTGCAGTATATACTGTATACTATATATATATTTCCGGTGATTTTTGAATGTTTGACCACTGATCTAGTTCATAGTTCAAAACAGGTCACATTCATTGAGAAAACTGCCACTAAATTTGAAAACGAGATATACTTTATCTATCTAGAGTAAGTAATTACCCTTTAACTGTTCAAATAAAAGCACTGTGAAGTCAATGTATTAGATGTAGACCTCCTACCACCTCCTTAGCAAACGCTGTAGTGAAAGAGAGAAATCACCACAATAACACTGATAGTCAGTGCTTGCAAAGCTATCTACAACTTGAGAGTGGAATGAAACGTTTCCAAGCTAAACCCTCCGTGTTTTTCCGTGCCTTGCCTCTGTTTTTTTCCATTCTCAGCTTCCCTTGTTTTTCCATATTCTTAGGGTATGGAGCATTCTTACAGTCACACACCAATCAAGATTGAAGACGTGATTACCGACCCAGGACCAATCAGATCAATCATATGTATTGGCTTCGACTGATTAAAGTGAAATTGTTCGGTCTCTTTAGTCAACTTAAACTAATCAAAATCGAGAAGTGGGACACTTTGGCTTAAATTAGTTGAGTTAGGCGAGTTCCCTTCACATTTCCTTCTCACTGTACCCTTGGTTAAGAGAAATTAATAATTGCACCAACAGTCTGTGGAGGCAGGGGCTGACTCATTAAAATGTAATTACTTAATGAATTATAAAGGGGTACCTGACTTTGACTATGTCTCTTTTTCCAGCAGAGTCCTGTTCAATAGGCAGGTATTTAAAGGTCAAGCTAAGATAAATGCATGATTGCATCAAGTGACATCCTTACGATGTTCCTGTCGGTCCTCCAATTCTCTCATACTGGTCAAGGTTTCTAGAAGGGCCAGGGGGAGGGGTGGACGGGCACAGACCGTCGGCCTCCGTCGGGCTTTGGCCCACGTTGGACAACGTTGGTCCTGCAATAGTAAACAACAACACCAAACGACGAGAGAGACCAGTCAACATCAACAGAAAAAAAACGTCACTAACCGCAAGGCGAAACAACTATATAATACAAAATATAATCTCAAACTCATTCAGGCAGTGACCACAATCATATCTTTGATACAGTAAAAAAAAATACACATTTGCTACATGTTTGCAACGCTTATGTAGCACTTCCCATGATAGCACAGCAAACTAAACTGAAACTCATTTTAGCTCTGTAGTTCTATGATCTGTGAAAAGATCCTGGATCTGTGTTTGCTGATGGATTAGATCAACCACACTTCTGTTTCTGTTCACAAACATAAAAGAGACTACATTTAATTTGATGCAAAAATGGGTGTGAAAAACAAACAGGTTATGTGGGATGAAATTATTTTCTTTCTCAAGCTCGTTCAAATGTATTTAATTTCAAATAAATAAAAAAATTTAACCACTTGCTGCATTGTGCCTACCTGTATCTATCTTTGTGCACTTGAATAAAATAGACAACGTCAGTTGTGCAATCTTTTCAGTGTCTTTTGTAATGATCAGAGGACAGGCTGTTCTCCTCTGAGGCACAACAAACAGATGTATTAGATCCACTAAGTGCTGTTTGAGACTGACTCAATTTGATCGTCCAGACTAAGATAATAACGACAGCAGAATATACAAAGAGGCCTATACAGACAGTTCCTGTAATTGCGACCCCTTTGGTTATAACTTTAGCTTTGAGCCTACAGAAATACAAACAATGTTTGGACACTATAACCAACCCAGCCAGTTGATTAAGTCCATCATTACAGAATTTGACCAAACAAATGTGACGATACAAAGTCAAACATCACAATCCACTCTAGATGATAGTGGTCTCGTGCATAAATACTATTGTACACCACACATCTATTTTGTACTGGCCTCTGATACGCTCTTTTTCATATGTGATCATTTCATATGTGATCATTTGTTTAATCTATTTATATTTATATAAATGTGATCTATGTATATTATTATCTTTTTAATATCAATTTATTCCTGTGTTGCTGTGTAGTTGATTAGTCTCAGTGGTGTTTGGATTATTACGTCCTAATGTAAGCATGACACATTCCATTCTGACAGTAAAAAAGCAGTAGATGGTAAAGATGTTATGTACCTTCGTCCCGGTTGTCAGAAGCCGTGGGCATGTCTGTTCTGGTGTGGTGGGTGGCGTTTTCCTCCCACACAGCCTGGCTGGTTTTAAAGTCAGTAGGTTAAGACGTGCCACTTTTACAGCCTCTGAAAGACACAGAATGGACAGTCGGTATAACCATGTGAATGTAAATGCTGCAAAGCAATTTGTGCTGGGAAAAAATATATGTCAGCCTTTTCTGCAAAAGGTCAGACTGCAACGTCATCAACTTTAAAGATGTCAAGCACATTGCGTCCACAATGAATGTAGCATTGAAAAACCTAGAATGGGCATGAATCAGATGCACCTATATGGAAGCTTCAGTTTGGAGTGAAATTACTTTCATAGGGTAAAAAATCTACAATGTGTTTCATACATTAGCAGCTAAAAGGCTACATGTTTGCAATGCTTCCCACAGTAGCATATACTGTATCCTGGATCTATGCTGGCTGATGGATTAGGTCAACCACTCTTCTGTTTCTGTTCACAAACATAAAAGAGACCACATCTAATTTGATACAAAATGGGTGTGAAAAACAAAAAGCTTATGTGGGATGAAATTCTTTCCTTCCTGTATTTTTATTTTATACTTTTATTTACATCACCTCACAGGATGGTCATTCTGACTTTTTCTGATACTGACACTTTAAACTCAAGACCACAGCGCAGCTTAAAAATCACATTAACAACTACTAAGATGTAAGTGTCTAAGCTGTAAAAAAGAGGGGGGGGGGGGGGATCAATGAAAGGAAAGGAAATTAACTGTAATCATTAGAACATATTCTGTGATGGACTATTGAATGATTATTATCATCAGGGATAACAATGCCTAAAGCACATACATTCGTAAAGTGAAGGAAAGTTGTCGGACCCCAAACTTAACCTTTGCCATAACATGTTTAAAGAGTTTACTGTTAACTGGGCTGCATTCTTAAATTTGTCCAGACAATCATGGTGGCTTAATTTTAAAGCTGTGAGCTGTTTATAGTGTCAAAATTATTAAATGGCTATACTTTAAGGATAAGGCACTACCCTGGCTATAGCAAAAAAAAAGAGAAACTAAAACAAAAATAGCTTTAAGTAGCCCACTCCACATTAGAAACAAAATTGAAAGCATCGCGAATTTAATGCGCTCACAATATGTTGGCAGAAAAATCATCCTACCTCAGGTTAATTCTGTCGCAGCTAACATTATAATTTGTGTTGATGTTAATTGATACACCAGCCCTAAATCGAACAAAATGTTCGGTTTTAAAAACCATACATCTTCACACTAAGCCGGTGCTGCCTTACCTTGGAATGCCTTCCAATTGTGATCTTGGTTCTCAGTGTCGGGAAGATGTCCTTCTTTGCTTCCTGTTCACCTCACTGACATTGTACCTGCCTTGGCAGACAAAATCGTGTGTGTAATGCTTAGTGTGTCATGTCTGTTACCACTATGATTCTGAAAAGGGCAGCAAAAAAGCTAGCTCTGTACGTAGCAAGAGGACAAATCATTTGTTAGTCACATGAACGGGGACCGAGCTTATCACGTGACTTTCTCGTCAGCGTTGTTGTCTTTCTGCTGCTTGGGGTTTGTAAATCCTCACAATATTGTGTGCAATGTTTTCGAGCCAGAATCTAGAATTTAAAATATTAGGTAGCATTGTGATGAATCTGTTCTTTTGTGTAATTCCATCGGGTTAGCTTGGTATTCCTTGTTCTGACGAATTTCCACATATTTTTACTTGCTCCACACGCTATCAATGTTGATGGCTTGCAAAAACTAAAGTAAAATAAGTTGTTTCTAGTAGTAGGAATTATTGCAGAACTCTTTAGCGTTCACTTTTTTCATGTTTGTTAGTTCACCTAGCATGACTGTCCATGCCATGGACAAAAGTCCTTTTTGCTTGGCGCATGCTCAAATTAAACTCCACCTACTAGTACTCAGCGAACTGGGGGTTGCCTGAACCTTACACTCTTTCTGTCTTTTTCATTATCATTTCTAAGGAATTTTCTAACAATCGTCTACTACACTAATTAATCTACTCTAGCGCACCAGCATGACGACTGTAAGTATAGTTGACACGTTTTGATTGGAATTACTTATTGCAAAATATTTCCAATATTGTATGGATAATAGCTGTGTATGTTTTAACGTTTGCTGCCATTGCTGGGTTATGTGATTTGATTAAAACAAACGCCAGCTACTGCTCTAGTGTCCAATTAGCTAGTGAATACTGTTTTCTTTCAAATCTTCCGCTATTTTAGCATAACTAGCTAGCAATCTGGCAAGCTAATGTTGTTAGCTAACGTTACTTTTTTTGGTTCCCATAAAAACAGAAACATGAATTTGAGGTGGCGATGACATGTGAAGGATGCTCCAATGCGGTCACGAGGATCCTCAATAAATCGGGTGGTATGTATATAACGTTATCTTCACATGTGCCAGTATATGTGGATTAAAGCCCACAATATGTGTAAAGAGTATTTGCATTAATATTGCTACATGCTGTGATGACTTTATGCAACTGATGTTTTTCAACCTATCCCTCTTCAGTAAAATATGTCTGGCTTGGAATGATGCCAATAACTTTCATGACAAGGGCGAACGTTCTTTCATTCAGAATTTGCTTTCTGTTTTCAGATGTCAAATTTGAGATTGACCTGTCTAACAAGCTGGTCTGGATTGAGTCTGACAAGTCCAGTGATGTTCTGCTGGAAACGCTGAAGAAATGTGGCAAGGAAGTCAAGTACAATGGCACCAAATGAAAGATGAGCCTCCCTCCGACTTGAACAGGTGACACAGCAATAAAGTTTCTGACTTTCACTTTTTTTTAAAGCTTTGCCAAGCCAATATACAGTATGTTATGAGTTAAACCAAAACTATGTGTTATTAATTACTTAATTTAGATTTTTAAAGTTTTTTATCTCTCATTTGAAACATTGTCCATCATTTATAATTTACCTATATAACCGTTATAATGAGATTGTGGAAAAGTTGAAAATTGTATCAACTGTGTTTTCGGTTACGTTAATGCTCAGTTGAGTTAAGAATGTGAATGACGTCTATGTCAAGCTAGCACACATCTGGCTAGCAGCCAACAGCCATTATTCTATAGTCTATTGTTCTCATAAAACTAGGTCGTTTTCATAATTACAGTGAATCAAAGAGTGAAGAATAAGGAACCTTTCCTTTAACTCCAGTCTCAGCGAATTACATTGTTGATCTACACATTACAACGCAAATTATGTGTGACTTTGAAAATCTCTTTAATTCGTATTGTGTTTGGTGTGTCTTGCAGCTGAAGGGTTGCTGCTGAAGAAGAAGGAGATAAAGCCCCGGTCTAATGAGCCCCTGCTGGAGTCAAAGGAAGTTGCACCTACATACTAATAAGTCAGTTTAATGTTTCTTAGCAAACGTCGTGTTGTCCGTCAAATCACGTATCAAAGTTATCGTAAGCTAGTAAAATGATTTCTGCTACAAGCTTTCTAAATGCACTCAGAGTTTATACGTTATGCCAAACATTTTTAAAGAGTGTCAATGAGCTGGATTGTTGTAGGGGGTATGAAACCCTGGCTGCTTTGCCAGTTCAAAGCTAGGTAATAGTAGACAATCAAACTTATATTTTTATGTTGCAATCAATTTATTGTTTTTGATTTTTTTTGTCTCAGCCTGTGGTGATAACACTACTTACTTACCACTCAGATGTACTGCTGTAGCAGTCATTCACAACCTATAGCCTTCTGACAGGACGAGAGGGTGATTTAGACGATTTGAACACGCCATTTAGATGTAGGTCTGTGTTAATAGACCACTTCACCTTTCATAGGGTTGTGTCTAAATTCTCGCTGCAGTGTAAACCCCCCCTCCACCCCTTCTTCCTCCTTTGTTGTTGATTTGATGTAAAACCGACTGTAGTCTTAGGCTATAGCTTGTGTTCCTGTCGTGTAGGTATGTTCTATCAGTGATTTATTCTATGGTTCGAAGTGAGTATAGTAGCCTTTAAAGAAAAGTTTATGACTTTTTCCTTTTAATACATCTTTTTCGGGACATTAACGGACGGATATTATTTAATCAATGCAACGCTCATGGTCAATGATTATTTTTCACGTCAGTGTTAAGTGTACAACTCGCTAACTTTTTAATTGCAGTCAAATTGATGATAGAACATCGTGGATTACTCAAACAGGGAATCTTATCATGGCTCAAGGGACCACTGGAATGAGCTATGAGAAGCTATACAATAGTTAAATATACTATTAAGTCTTTGCAAACCAGAATCCTTAATATATGAATCACTTTAGATATAAATCATATTAATTAATGCTAGGATTGATAGAAACGTCTTGTTTTAATTAATAAAAACAAAATAAAAGCTGGTTGTAATTCACTGTTTGTGTAGTTTTAGAGGGAGAGAAAATCAGTCATCCTGCATAAGGGGCTTCTTAGTACTTTATGTTTCTTTCTAGGGGTTGTTTTCCCTCATGTATACGTAAAATAAACTAGATTCTGTTTCAGCAAATATGTCTACTTGTGCGTCATTTAAATTCATCCAATATATTTATAAGAGTCAGTACATTATTTACCATATAATGACAGTTGGATGTCTATAAAAGGTCTTAAACTTTGCTATGGTTATTTTTGTAAGGAATCACCCTATAATCATTAGGGGTAGCACAGTACAGTCTTGCTGTTTGGATGGTGTTGACTCTTACCACATGGTGGTAGTATGTGACTGCAGTCACATTTCTGAGATAAGAAATCTCACCGAGTCGTACTTCATAATCTTTCGCAATAACGAGTTTTATGGTATACGTTCTGACAGAAAACGTGAATTACACTAGATAAACATTATAAGTGGTTGTTTAAATGCAGTGTTTTTATTGTAAAGGTTGTACAAGTAACAGGTATGCTTTGTCATTTGGTATATTCATGAGGAGAAAAAAAGTAGAAGCATACAAATTAGCTTGTGACGGGCAGATCGGTCCCTGTCTGTGGAATAGTTGGATCATCCGGAACAGAACCACCCGTGAGTCCAATGAGAACGGACACTACCATGGCATATAATAGGGTGGCGCAGCAGATGTAGAAAGCCCAGCCAAGATACTTCAGCATGTGGGGCATCCGTTTTTCAATGGACACTAGGAAGGTTATCACTGCGCATTCACAGAGCATCACTGCCGGATCGGAAAACATAGAAATAGATAGAAACTTTGCTGTTTATTTGGTTGTGAAAACAGTAATGACATGTAAACCAATATCTGAAAAACAACGTCATTATCAAACATTAATGACCGATAGTTACACACCCCTGTGCTTAACATTAAGTGCACCTGAGACCAACAAACAGTGTTGCATATACCCTTAAATGTTGCCTTAACACTTTCTATACTTGCCAGCTAGGTAACTACTTACATCAGTACGCTTAATATATGTTGAATGGCATTCCCGGTGGGCTTGATTCTATGTAAACATGTATGGACTTATTTCAGATCAGTGAAACATGTATGGACTTATTTCAGATCAGTGCAAAGGGACATTTCATTGATGATATGCATATATATGCTTTATAACAAAGATGGGATATTCTGTTTCATGTTACCTGAGCAGATATTAAGGATGAGAGAGGCGATGGCTCTCCTTCCCTTGCTCAGAGCTGGCTGAACGCTGAAGAGAGCGGCGAATGAGAGGACGCTAGATCCGGCCAGGAACATCCAAGACAAACTGTATGTTCCTGCGAAGGAATACAGTACGTTCTGTTGGCAACAGTTGATGTGGTTTGGGATGAAAAGCAAAGCTTTAAACCAACACTGACTGTGGTAATACCGCCGTAGGTATAGATACATTTCCAAAAGAGATTTGTGTTGGCCTGGCTTTCCATTTGTCAAGCAACATGTCTGGCTTTGGGGACATCTAATGTTAAAAGACCAACTTGTTTTGCTATTGTCTGATTGTCTCTTTAAAGGTCGGTTTCAAAGTAATGTTCAGGATTGTTCAGAATTAGAAGAGAGCACAATATTGATGTACCAATTGTATATAACAATACAATTTAAAATGGTTGAATTTGGAGGTTTGTAATTGAGTAGGCTGAAATGTATTAAAGTGTTAAAAGTTAACTCTTCTTCGCAGTTGAAAGTCAAAGCAGGTGCTGAGAAGTGCTGAATGAGGAATTTAGTTTGATGTCCAAATAAGGAAAGACTAGACGAAGTGTGTTGTAGGGTTCACTTTGTTGGCTGGACAACATTCACCAAGTAAGACACATTTTCAACTGGTTTGTAAATGATCAGCTATTTAGCAGCAGTACTTAAAGGTAGTTATTGAAATAACTTCATATTTGAATTGTCATTAATTGTGATTTCCATTCACAATGAAACTCCAACATAAAAAAAGCATTTCACAGCGTCGTTCAATCCTTTTCCTGATTAGGCATTTTGGATAAAATCTTCTGTTTCACACAAAACATTTGATAGACCGTTTAAAATACTACAGCAATAAAATGGATTGTTATGAAGACGAAAAAAGACATTTGAAAAGTGACAAGTGACAAGAGTGAGGATTTAAATGATATCTTAACTTGATTTATATCCTCATATAAACGATACATGATTTGACATTCCATTATCTATATATCGGTTTAAGACAAAGGCAGCTCACCTACCCAGGCTGGAAAGGTAATGCAACTGGAGAAGCCTTCAAAGTTGTTGCAGAGGGCAAAAAGGCCCTCACTGATCCCCTCCTCCTCGTGCACAAACCACTGAGGGACACAAAGGCACACTGTGTACAACACAAACTCCACGGACAACAAGGTAATCAGCACAGTGACTGGATGCATCATTGTCCACACACTCCACTGCCTGTTGTTTCTAGTGATTTAGGCAAAATAAGATGCTTTGGTTTCTCAGAGGGTATTGGTCTTTTAATGGTCTGAAGTGCTGTACGGTGCTTCTCTTGATAAATCCGTAGGGAGACTGCTTCTTTGAATAATTGCCACTTGTTTTTTGGTATTAGTCAGAATGTGTGTGTGTGTGTGTGTGTGTGTGTGTGTGTGTGTGTGTGTGTGTGTGTGTGTGTGTGTGTGTGTGTGTGTGTGTGTGTGTGTGTGTGTGTGTGTGTGTGTGTGTGTGTGTGTGTGTGTGTGTGTGTGTGATAAAGACAAACTCAAATAAAGCCAGATAGTAAATATTAGCCCTTTGCAGGTCATATTGAGTTCATGGTTTGAGATTAACAGTATATGAAAGGTATCTGTCTGCTTTATTGACCAATACCAAAGCAAACATACGATTTATCTATAAAATATAGAAAATTATATATTTGGTCTTTTATATATTGTATTTTTCTTGAATGAAAACAAAACTGTTTGTTTGTAAGAGAAAGCAAGACATGTTATGTTTTGCAATATCCTGTCTCTCTCCTTGTGTGCTTCCTTTCCTGCCTTTGTGCTAATCTGTGTCCCTGTGTCTGACGGTCTACCTGATGTATGGAGTGAGTCTATGCGCAGAGTCCTGTCTGTCTGTCCTCATGACTGCCTGTCTGTCCTCATGACTGTCTGTCTTTCTGCATGACTGGCTGTCTTTCTGCATGACTGGCTGTCTGTCTGCATGGCTGTCTTTCTGTCTGCATGTCTGTCTGCATGGCTGTCTTTCTGTCTGCTTGTCTGTCTGCCTGCCTTTCTGTCTGTCTGCATGATCATCTGTTTGCATTTCTGTCTGTCCGTGAGGAGAGGATTTTGCTGCTGTGAGATTCCGTGTTGAGGGCCAAACCAAGCACACTCCGCCCGAGGTTTATCAAGCCTCCAGTCCAGATGTGTACTTTGAGTGACGAGAGCAAACAAACTGTAGGCTAATGTGTTGGTTTGCTTAGATTTGGTGCAGAACATCTCCAAGTTTATTTCCTTCCTGCATAATATGGAACACATCTGCAAAATGTAAACGTTTTCTTTAGTGAAGTTTGACAGATTTTTCCCGTTCTTCTCCGTATCATTTTTGCTGCCACCAACATGTAAGGCAGAAACGGGTGACGCTGCATCTTTCGAAAAATATACCCTCCTCTTTGTTAAGCCTCAACTTCTCTAACATGGAGACATTTTGTTTCAGCTGTTCTTGTTATCTTTGAGGCATTTCTTCTATTCCCCCTTAGATGCACGCAAGCCATACTCAATCTACTGACTACTGCGCTGTGTTTTGGCATGCTCTCACCCATATCACATTTTCTTTGCATTCCATGGAAAGAATTGATGGCAGATATGGTGGAACTGCAGACACTGTGGCAAATCAGATTGGGGAAGAATAAAAAGTGGAATATGCACCACCAAGTATGTTTAGGCTTCCCTCATTCCTTCTGTGATTACAGTTTTATGTACAGTATTATGGAGAACTCTGGTTAGCTTTTTTCTGTTTAGAAAACACACAGGCCGCGACGGTGAAGGAAGCAGACCGTAGTACACACACTCAGATGTACAGACTGCACACACACAAGCACACACACACACACACACACACACATAAAAAGTGGTTTGCTTTTATCTGTTTAGACAACAGTCACAACACATAGACCGAGACAGTGAAGGAAGCAGAACATTGTATACACACTTAGACATACACACACACACACACACACAGACAGAGAGAGACACACAGACACACACACACACACACACACACAAACACATCCTAATCGCTTGGGACAGGCATGGTCTCATATTAGAGAACCTCATAAAAGGCCTCTCTGCCTGCACGACCCAAGGCTGAAATGCTAACACAGTGGAACTGTACAGTGGTAAAGTCTCTTTTTAAGAAACTGGGGGGAAATAAAGTGTTAACATGTGTGCAGCGAAGGGAAGCCACGTTGAAAAGCCTTTGACGTAAGACCATTAGGCCAGTGTCACCTCTTTATTTTGTAGTTGAAGTATAATCATGTACTAGAATTTTTTTTTTTTTTCACATATACTATATTTTGTTGTTGTTAAGTTTCCTTCAAAGCTAAAATTCTTTTCATTTGATCCACA
>JAPMUY010009215.1:25000-80188 GCA_026901105.3 Galaxias olidus
AAAAATAAAACATAACTTGACTGAAAGAAATACAAAGACAAAAAGAGATTGAGACTGAAGTTATAGAGTAATAAAAAAATACGGTTTGCCATTGTCTTAATAAAACGATGCTTCCTTCTTTAAACAATGCATGCTTATGAAAGACAGGAGAAATAGAATGTATATATGTTTCTCTTTGTACAATATTGTTCTGTTTTCTTTCCAACCAGCTGAGAGAAACCAAGTTTCACCCGTTGAGCGTTCTGATCAAAATAACAACACCTATGTATGTTTACTACCCAGAATGTTTTAGTCACCGTTTCAGTTCACTAAATAACAATTAGATATTTTTATCCCTGTCAAGTCCAAATAGACTTGTTAGCCTGTCACTCCACACTGATATCATTGAGGCCTGCCTGGATAAGGACTTTGACAATTTTGTCCAGTCTGCTCTGAAAGGTGTCAAGCTACTGTTGTGATAGGAAGTTTTAATTCAGGGTTGTTGGAGTATTCAGGAACTTGGGGTGAACTGAGAACATTTACTATATCCTGGCAACCTGAAGAAAGCTCTAATCCAGGGTCAGGAAATTGTCATTGTCTCCTTGACATCTCACTGGCCGTTAACAGGCTTTCGTGGAACCCTGGGCTCTGAGTTGGCAGGGAAGAGACAGAGAGCGAGAGCGAGAGAGAGAGAGAGAGAGAGAGAGAGAGAGAGAGAGAGAGAGAGAGAGAGAGAGAGACCAAAGTAATATTCTATCGTAGTCTAACCTACCAAAAGTTTTTCCGAGTGAAATCACGAGCAGATGAAAAGTCTGGGGGAAGGGTGTTAGAGTGCGACAGAGAGGGAAGGGACTGCCGGATAGGGGAGAGGGAAAGATTTACTGTTCTATGAAGGGAAAACAGGACGGTAGAGAGGCAGGCTGTCTGCATAGACCAACAGACAGGTCTGACAGACGGTAGGACAGACTTTTTGATCGTACCTCCTGACGAGAGGGATGCTGCCTGTATGGTTTTAACGGAAATGGTAGAACTATATCCCTGGGTTTGCTTATATTAAAAATAACATTTAATATTCTCGTTGACTAAATCATTTTGGTGTATGTTAGGGTTAGTTAAAGATGCTGTTTTGAAGGCGAAACATGGTCACACCAAATGTTGATTTGATACAGATTTGCTTCTCCCTCACTTAGTATTTTATGAATTGATAAAAAAATAAACAATTAACATTTATATTAGTGTGTTTTTTTTTTCTAACTTTAAAGACTTCACACCTGTCTAAAACTTTTGCACAGTACTGTACATTTTAGAGGTAAGCCCTAGAAAAGTGTTTCCCAAAAGCAAATATCCACTAATAACTTTTAGACAGCAAGAAAGTAACACATTTAAGAAAGAAAGGTAAAATTATAATTTACAATGCACGTCATCGCAGACTGATGCAGTGATCCCGAGAGATAAAGGTGGGTGGGGAAAGAAGTCTGGAGACTTGTGTTACATAAGTCCAGCTCCCTTATAGATATCTATTTTCATTGTCCCTCCTTGAATTGTACTGTGCTCAACTAAGTGTCTGTGTAGAAAACCCTCCCTCAAAAACATCCTTTGTCGAAACCACTCGTGGGTTTTCCCCTCTCTGAATGGAAACGTGATTTGAAGTTGAGTATCTCGTTTCAGCATGAGCCTATGCAGCCTGAGTGGAGAGATCTTTTTTTTAAAGCGGACAGAGGTCTTTATTGACACAGAAAAACCAGGTCAGATATCTCGTGAGCAAGTGAGCTTGTGGAATGCCTTGTCCCACTATTCATTCTATGGATTAGGATGAGGATCAAGCAACAATTCTGAGTCTTATTATTGACCCTGAGTCTTGCAGGCAGTATTCTAGAATTGGTATGAGTTTGTTGGCGAAGAATTGGTGGAGGTTTCTATACCCACCTTTGTCTCCATTTTACCTGCGAGCCCTTTCCACTTTGTTGATGGGAGAGTAACAACTGATTTGTCCATTACCTCAACAACAGCCCATTTCTAACCCTCTCAGCCTGTTAAGCCCGTTCTGCTTATAACCCAATTCATACAATATTTTGTATTTAAAAAAAAAAGAATACATGTTTAATTGAGTCGGACAGGAGTAAAGCCTGGAAAGACAAACTTCAGACTCCTCATCCTAAAAGCATCCTTATAGGGTTTGCATCTTTTTTTTCTGTTTGCCCTGCCATAATGTTGGGGGCCCTGACAGAGAGACTGTGCAGATCCTGTTTTTCTACAAGGTTCTTTTTCAAACCACCTGTTATGTCACCGTGGAAAAGCAGAAATAATTCTCTAATCCCAGAGCCCCTTTAAAAGCCGCTTGGAGTAGAGGAAAAAAAAGAGGGAGAGCACTTTCGGACAAGATCTGCGTCTCCGTTTTTTTTTTATCCCGTAGTTAGTTTACGCCCCGGAGTCTCTTGCTTACCTAACAAACCTCCTAAATTAAATACCTAGGGTAAAAAAGGGACTCTTTATAGCGTTGAGTTTCCCGTTTACCCCAGCCCTGTTTGAATAGGAGAGCTGCTATCCAAATAAAATAATTTGTTTTGCAGTTACGTCAGTTGGTCCTAAGCAAAGCTGACTGACTTTCTCCTCATCTAAGGTTTAAACTGTTAACGAGGGGAAAAATTGACATTATACGGGAACAGATTGAACCTCCAAGGCAAATACTGAACTGACAGTTTTAGAGATTACACCGGCAGTGTTTCTCTCTCCCCTAACCCCCAGCCCCCTCTCTCTCTCTCTCTGTCTCTCTCTCTCTCTCTCTCTCTCTCCCCCCCCCCCCCCCCCTCTTACATTTATATCTATCTCGCTCTCTATCTCTCCCCCTGTCTCTCTCTCTGACACATTGCTTGTATGTTATTCATTGAGGGTTTTCCAAGTCCCAGGCAGAAAAAACACCTCCTTTTTTTAAGCCTCCCTTTTAAAGTAAAGAAAACTCTCTCCTTGTGCAAGCCGGGCCAGGCTGAGCCAAGCTGGGTCAGGCCAAGTCCAGGATGTTTGCAGACGTCACTGATGGCCTTCACAGCCAAGCAGATTCAATGTCGTATTTTTCCACCTTCGCTTGCAACAGCAGAGAAGGCAGAGTGACCTGTGAGGGGTCTATTGTCGGGGTCTTTGAGTTGACCTCAGCTAGCCCCTATATGCAAATGTTGTTACAGTACATTTTGTCATTCCGTGGTTAGTCACTCGGTCAGGTAGCTAACAAATAATTGAATGTGCTTAAGTCTCTCTTAATAAAAATATGGATCCCTAAGATCTCTTACAGGAAAAAGGTATGGGAACAAGGATCTTGGAATCAATCACATCTTTTATTTCAAAAATACGTGTCGCTATTCTATCAGGATACCCCAGATGCAGCAACGTTAACCCCACAATATTCTAAACTGGCATATTTAGTTGAGTTTATTCAAAGTTTACTTTATTTGACTGTTTCTGCCCAAACATGTCTTCCCATGCACACGGCTAATGTCAAAGAGGCCCATACATTCTTTTGGGCCCTGGCAACTAACCAAACAAGGTGTTTCTTTTTTTTCCTCTGTGAAGATAAGCCTCCCTCAAGGGGTCTCCCCTCCCTTTCCAAACACCTCCCTCTGTCGTGGTCCTCCAATAGAGCATAGTATTACTAAAATAAATGATCATGCTGAACCCAAGCAATGTTTTTGAAATATTGTTTGAAGCTGTGATTGTTCATTCTTGTTCGTATGTGATTAGTTTTAGCTCCCCTAACTCAGTCAACATTGTTCCATGTATGAATTCTGTTGGATTCCAGCTTTTGATTTGTATACTTTTACAGTTGTTTATTTAGCAAGTAAAGATGCAAAGTTTATTAAACAAGCTGGCCTTCAATTTAAAAACATACTGTGGATGTAGCTTTGAACTTTGCAACCTGCTTGCAACCATCATAAGCAGATGTCATTACTCCTAGCTACCAAAAGCCATTTTTGATCCGTTTGATCTTCAAACAATAATTTTGGTGTTGGATAATCTGGACTCTAATGCTAGAGGAGGACTAGAAAGAGCTGTGCTAAGAGAAGACAATGAAGTGGACCACCATACTGAAACACAGAGACCATTATTATGACTGTGGGACAAGAGGGCATGTTGGAGAAATGAGGGGGGGGGGGGGGGGGTTGAGAGAAAGGAAGAGAGGGAGTGAGAGAGAGACAAAGAGAGTGTGTGAAAGAGAGTGAGAGAGTGAGAGCCTAAATCAAACACTGTAAGGGAGATACCATAAATGTGTACTGCCATAGTGAAACAAATGGAGCCTTATTTTAACTTTGGAACAAGACAATCATGTTAGCGAGAAGGTAAACAAAGAGAGATTAATTGATTGAGGGAAAAAGAAACAGAGGCAGGAAAAAAAAGATAGAGTGAGACAGTCTAGACAGAGAAATATTCCGTCCATGGTTTAAGAAATGTACGTTTATCCAGTGGTATGCTTGTAATAAAACAAAGGACATGGGAGCACTTCTTTTCATTGTTTTGCAATTTCCTTCCTCAACAGACAATCTCACCTGCTGTAATGTTTATTTTATATAGCACAAGCCAGATTGTTATTTGTTCACATACTTGGCACCATGTTATGTCCTGCTGTTTTAATACACAACTGGTTGGGCTTCAAAGTAATACAAGTATAGCTCGCTCAGCAGAAAACTTTCTTTATGTTGTTTGATTTTTCTACTCTCTAGTCCCGCTGGCTTGTGACAGCCCACTCAGCAGGAAACTTACTATTGGTCCATAAGTATTATTTTTCTTTATTTAGGAAGCAAGCAAGGATCCTTTCTGTTTAGCCCTGCACACCAAGTGATTATTTATTTTTGTTGTATTTGAAAGCTTAGACAATAGACAATAGACAAAAGATTTGAGCAAGATGACCATCACTGATTCATCATTGAGAATAATTTGATAAGAGGCATTTGACCAAACTACTAAGTATTTCAGCCACCCCTTTGTAAACAAATCAAACACTGAATGTTTTGTTTGGGAATCTGGGATTGGGTCCATGCCTTGAATTCTCTCGTAGCACGCGATTTCATATTGAGACTGACTGCCTGGTATGGGCTTTAAAAACGTTCTACCAGAAAACGTTCACTGTTTTCTTCTCTATAGGAGAATAGATACCTCTCAAGTTTTATTATTTTGCGTCTAAAACCAGTATTTTTTTCTATACCCCACCCCAACGCCCCCCTCCCTTTTCTATCTATCTCTCTCTCTCATCCTTTCCCTCCCTCTCTATCTTTCTCCTCTAGAATCTGAGGATGAGGGTGTGGTTTGTCTTCCTCCTGTGCCTGGCTGGCCATGCCATGGCAGCTCCTGTAAGTCAAACTCTTTGTGCTTTCAGACACTATACACAAAACATATGCATGCCGAAGAATATGAGTATTTGTGTCTGTGAACATGAATACTTCTGTGTGTATGTCTAAAAGTCAGTGTGTGCATGTGTGTATGTGTGTGTCTCTGTGCATGTTTCTTTGTGTTTGTGTGTGTGTGTGTGTGTGTATGTATGTACGAATGTGTTAACAAATATTACATTGTTGTGATTTTATTAACTTCTGCTAGACTGAGGAGGAGCCCATTGTGGAGGAGCCTGTTGCCGAGGAAACCATAATGGACGAGGCCATTGTGGAGGAGGTCAGTCAACTAATTATCTCCTCCTGTTCAACAATGTTTGCTTTGGCTTTTACATCAAGGCTCAGAACAAAGAGCAGGAACATAGGCCTGGAAATCTATTCAACTGATGGGATTATAAGTGTCAGAAGTAGAAATAGAAGCCTATTGGCTGCCACGTCTTTAAAGATAATAGTAATGGATAGAAACG
This sequence comes from Galaxias olidus, assembly GCA_026901105.3. Taxonomy (NCBI): domain Eukaryota; kingdom Metazoa; phylum Chordata; class Actinopteri; order Galaxiiformes; family Galaxiidae; genus Galaxias; species Galaxias olidus. Next base: position 30,819 of record JAPMUY010009215.1, read on the forward strand.
GTTAGATTCGGTGTGGTGGTCTTCTATGGGTACAGGTTACCAATACGAAGTTTAGTTTAATAAGGCAAACATGACATAACATTGAAATCAATAATTCAATTTCAAACTTATCCAATTGATATCGCTGGTTTAGTGTTAGCGAGAGAGCCATCGTGTGAATATTTAGTTTCCTGTTCTGTAGTGGCTAAGTGGGACCACAGTCCCACAGATCTTAAATTTAGCCAGCCGTCAGGTTTTTTGTTTTTTTTCATGGCTCAGAAACATGTGGACACAGCTGCTTGTTTTGATTGGACCGAAATGTCATTCTTCTGCCAAACACTGGACCATGGGAGGACTCCTTACTAGCCGCCTCTTTGGAAGTGGTCTTTTCAGTTACAAAATCTATGGCTTAAACTATGGTCTGGTCAGCACAGCGGAAACATCTTCTTTTTTTTTTATAACGCCAACAAATAAAATATACTTGGTTTAAATATATAAAGTGCCTTCCTCTTGTACATTTTTGGAGTGCTTTTATCTTTATAAAATAAGTTGGTTGGAAAAAGTTGGACGTTGACCTCTATTGTTCTGACACCAGCTCTCTACTCTCTTATTGGTTGACAAATGCAGACCTGTGGAGAGATAGGCACGCTTTCTCTCAGGCACAATGTATCTGTCATTCTCCTAAAGCAAATGTTTGTTCTATGTACAATCTACACTTCTTATCGGTACTTTATATGTATATTTTTACTAATTTCCTGAACATTTATTCCAGTTTACAAAATACCATGTATGACTGAGGCCTTTGTGATTTTCCTTTCAGGAGCCAGAGGTGGGCGCAAACCCAGTTCAGGTAGAGACAGGAGAGTTTGATGAAGCCATCGAAGTTGTCGAGGAAGAAGTTGTTTCTGAGAGTGAGTTGTGACCCTTTTAGTCTATTTTGCTGTGTGTGTCTGTGTGTAAGAGTTTATTAAACTCGTTTTATTATATTAGATACTCACCATAAAGTGATCATTTGAATTGGCCCATTTTTGCCTATAATGTGTCAACCTAACGCAACCCTTTCAAACAAAAGACATGTCAAGTTTCTTATCTACCTTATTATCAAACACTTAGATGCGTTTGTGGGTGATGTGGCTGTATAGCCTTGCTTCTGACAGTCTGCACTGTGTGTGTGTGTGTATGTGTGTGTGTGTGTATGTGTGTGTGTGTGTGTGTGTGTGTGTGTGTCGGTGTCGGTGTGGCTGAGAGAGAGACAGACACACTGTATGTGTATTGCCAGCTGAGACTGGCAAGGCTTCCAGTAGCAGTAATGACAGACTGTCTGGCTAAGACAGCTGTAATTATGTGTCCTGCCCTGCTATACAGAACCAGCTCTGACCCATATCTTAAGTGGCAGGGGCATTGCCGCAGAGCTATGAATACACATAGTTATATTTGCTCAACCGCTTCATTTATACCGCAGAGCTGAGGAAAGTCTGGGACATTTTGTGCTTTTATGGATATAAGTTACAATACGCGTGCGTATTCAGGTGCAAAGAATGTGTCATTACTGGGGTGTGGCGCGCACGAGAGAGGGATGTTTCAAGTAAATGTATTAAATAGTCAATTCATTGTGAATGTGTGTGTGTATGTGTTTGTGTGTGTGTGTCTAGATTCCTGTCTGACCCACCACTGCAAAAAGGGCAAGGTGTGTGAGGTGGACGACAGCAACGTTCCCATGTGCGTGTGCCAGGACCCTTCCACCTGCGCCGCTCCCGTTGGAGAGTTTGAGCATGTGAGTCCCAACTTATTGACCCTTCCACTGCATCAGAATGGACAGTGATACATAATTAGCAAATTTTAAATACAGCAGTTTCTATGTGGGGAAAGATGAATATGGGGGTTTTGGTGTAGATTAAAGAGTCTTGACGTCTCATCTCATCCCATACCAAGGTTTGCGGCACTGACAACAAGACTTACGAGTCGTCCTGCCACTTCTTTGCCACCAAGTGTGCTCTGGAGGGTACCAAGAAGGGCCACAAGCTGCATCTCGACTACATCGGTTCTTGCAAATGTGAGTTTCCTGGTCCACCTTTTTCCTGCAGTCTTAAACAACGTTTTGCCTTTATTGTAGATTCGTTTTTTAGCACTCTATAATGGAATATTTAAGAGTATGTAATAAAGGAGTTGGGAATTATAATCACACCAGTTCTGGGAATTCTTTCCCCCTTTCTTCCTCAGCATTTTTTTCTATACCTCCATCCATGGAATGTTTAGGCTTAAGCTTAGTGAAGTAAGAGTACTCAAATGTGACTAGTTTTGAAGTCCTGCTGAAAGTTTTGGGGGCGTAGATTTAGTTAATTGATGGGTTAATGGACTGAAGCAGTGAGAGGCTTCCTAATGCTTTCTGACTCAATGCACAACAGGCCCCAGCATGCACATTAACACACACGCATGCGCGCACACACACTCACACACACGAACACACACACACACACACACACACACACACACACACACACACACACACACACACACACACACACACACACACACACATAGCCTGTTTAACTATGGCTGCTGCCCGTCAGTCAGCCTGCTTTAGCCTGTATATACTGTATTCTTCTGTCTCCATGGGGATGGCTTGGGCCCAGAGGGGCCTAGTGGAGCATAGGTTGTTTGTTCCCTTTTTTAGTGAAAGGAGACTGACAAGTTGCAATGCGACCTGAACTCAGAAAATAGCAGCGAATTGAGATTATTACTCTCTTTGCGGTGCCTTTTAAACATGTTTTGATACATCTTGTGGTATCTTTAAATGAATAGGTTTTAAGTTCAATATCAGCATTAAAGTAATTATTGAACATACTTGCTTTTTGTACTTTTTGTCTCTAGTCATTGAAAACATATTTTGATAGGTGTTGATGATATGTTTAAATGTGTACATTAAAAGTTCAATATCAATATGAAATGAATTATTTCATTAAATTCATGAATTCATTGATTGGTACTTTTTTCCCCGTAGTCATTGCTCCCTGTGAGGAGACTGAGCTGAGCGAGTTCCCCCTGCGTATGAGGGATTGGCTGAAGAACGTCATGGTCACCCTGTACGAGCGTGACGAGGAGAACAACCTGCTCACAGAGAAGCAGAAACTCAGAGTGAGTTGATCCACTTAAAAAAAATCCATTGATCTTAGTTTCACCAAGAGGTCAAGGCAGAAGCCATTTTGTGTTAATGGATTTGGTCCATGTATCAACAAAATTTAAATAACGCGCTCCCATTGTTCTTATTGCAGTTCACATTTTATTAGGGAAATAACTTTTAATAACCTTAAAACTTGATAACCTTGTTAAAACTGTGTTTTAAAATTTTCTCTGTAGGTGAAGAAGATCTTCGAGAACGAGAAGAGACTCCAGGCCGGAGAGCACTCTCTGGACCTGTTGGCCCACGACTTTGAGAAGAACTACAACATGTATGTGTTCCCCGTCCACTGGCAGTTTGGACAGCTCGACCAGCACCCCATTGACGGGTACGTTAAAGAAAAACTTAATCTTTTCAGTCTGGAATTACTGCATATATTATTTTATTATAATTAAAGAATGGAGGGATGTTTTGCCCAATACTTTGTCAAACAAAGTGTGTTGAACTACTGTATTGATATTTTTTGTTTTTCTATTCAAGCAATGTAGGGGTGCATTGCACAATACTTTGTCTTACATAAAACTAAAAGAGCAGCCATCTTGTTTGCAGATACCTGTCCCATACTGAGCTGTCCCCCCTACGCGCTCCTCTCATCCCCATGGAGCATTGCACAACCCGCTTCTTCGACCTGTGTGACTCTGACAATGACAAGTACATCGCTCTGGAGGAATGGGCCAACTGCTTCGGCATCAAGGAGCGTAAGTGACCATTCAGAATGGCCCATATATGCACACATCAGCATCCGTTGACATCTTTATTACTACAGTTAAAATATATATTTGTAGTTCGTTTTTACACTTAAAATATATTGTGGTATTTTTGTTATCAGTGCTGTTATAAGGCTTGAGTTATTTAATATTCATCTTACATTTGAGATTTGTTCTGAATGTATGTATGTTTTTTTTTTTTTTTGCAGAGGATGTGGACAAGGACCTTGTCATCTAAGTCCACAGGTCATTATCACAACTCCTAATCGCCTCCAATGAAACAAGGGGCTGATCCCTAAATTAAAAACACAGTAACGGTGCTAACTGCAATTTATTTTTATTTTATAACAACCTACCTATACCACTAAAAAGAGAACTAAAAACAAAGATGTGCGCAGTCTGTACTAACCATCACAAAGTGTGATCATGTGACCCATCTGTCTTGTTAGTGGGAAGCATTTAAGCCTTTTTAGTCAAATAGATTGGAACAAGGAAAAACCTCAAAAGGAGAGATGTAAATGTATTCTGTATGTTAAGACAGGTTGGAATTATGGTTGTTGTTCACAAAATTATGTATATTTTTTTTGACTCAATTAGGGTTTGAATTTCACATCAGTTCAAACAATTGTAAAATCCAAAAATAAAGTTTCTAAATAAATTATCCCTTCGCTTGCTTTTTAAAAACATGCTAGTTGTTTTTAGTAGTCTCTCTCTAGTCTCTTCTGGTGGTGGACTCATTTATTTGGTCTTTTTGTGTTTTATGTTAGTTCTACGTCATTTGACTACTGCTTTGAATCTGTGCCTTAAGAAACCAGACGTTTGTTTTGATGGACCTGGACTTACAAACAAGCCTATAAATGTACTGACATTTAAACAATAAAAAAGGATATGTTGTTTGAACTTTTACGGGGGAAGAATCTCGCAGGTTGAGTCTTTCTCGCTTTAACATGTTTGCTGACATTGAGAGCACAACAAAACTATATCCATGAATAAAACTGGCTGAAATGTCCAAACAGAAATCTTGCATGCTTTTATATCTACCTTTCTTTTGACGAGATCGCTTACTGTAAAAATCTGAACATGAGAGGTCTTGCAGAAGCAAGTACACACACAATCACGTATGACAGCAAGCCTTTATTTCCAAATCCAAACACTTCATTACATTATTGTTTGGATTTGGTTTAAAAATTATTTCACAGATTCCTTCTTCATCTATGTTTTAGTCTTAGTTACACATACAGTAAATATATTTAAGAAAATTGCATTATGAACATAAAACTGAATTTTGTAAACCATCAATGTATCTGATGTATCTGGTATGCTGTAAAATATTCGTTGCTGTTTTTTTTACATTTGAGACTTCTGCATTACCATTTACATGTCTAGAATTATGAAGAATGCATAATGGCGGCAATGGCCAATCGCTTGATTTCACTTGAACAAAAATGGGAGAGGAACCAAGGGAGAACGAGAGAGAGAGAGAGAGAGAGAGAGAGAGAGAGAGAGAGAGAGAATATAGAACAGAGTAGGTGTTAACAGAGGAAGAAACTGTTAAAGAGATGGAGAGAGACAGAAAGAGAGTGCAAGAGAAAGAGACTCTGGATATGGAAAGTCACGCAGAGATGAGAAAACACCCAGTTACCATCCCAACCCGTTCAGCCAGAGACAAGCATCAGGAATTTGGAACAACTGCAAAGTTCTCTGCGGCTCTTCCACAAAGGGATGTGAGGAGACCACTCCCACTTTCCACCGCATAAAGAGGAAAAAGCTCTACTTCCTTCTCAGTTTTCACCACGACACACAGGCTTAAAGGGGAGAAATTATGTGGTATGTGATCATGGTCACAGACTAGTTTATATTGCATGCATATTCATACACGCACACACCTACAAGCTTAAGAATTTCCTCTTAAATTATAAGAATGATACATGCTGGTAATCTTCATCATTGTTCATAATTTGTACTATATCCATCTTTCACCAAATTATTACGTTTCAGCTATCTCATATTTCTCTCAGGCCATCAAATCTCCTGTGAGAGAGCATATGTTTGATCACCTCACATACACTGCATGTGGATTAAACTGAAATCATATATTGGACACCGTGTGTCTTTTCGTTCCCTTTTTTAATTTAAATTTACTTTTTTTTTTTTACCTAGCAGAGCATGTTCAAAGGATCAAGACAGGGCTGGGTCGCCCTCCAGTGGGTTTTCCGTGCAGACACTGCACTAATCATTCAATTCAATTCCAGTAATCACAACTTGTGTATCTCATAAGATTGACCTTTAGTGTGTGTGTGTGTGTGTGTGTGTGTGTGTGTGTGTGTGTGTGTGTGTGTGTGTGTGTGTGTGTGTGTGTGTGTACATGCTTGTATAAATGCAGCTCATTCTGCAACTCCTACAATTTCAGTCAGTACAATGCTTTATGATTTACTGTTGTAGTTATCTAACTGTACTTGGCGTGTACTGTTGTACTTCTCAAACAACATAGTGGTGCATCATGCATGGAAAATGCATGTGCATACACATGCACTGGCCCGATGTTTGTCTGCTGTGTCATAAGAGCCAATTCTGTCTGACACAAGTCTATTATTATTATGCTATTATCATTCATCTATTAATCTGAATTAACCCTATGAGCAGTGACAAGGATAAAGTATATATATTTTTTAAGATTCATGGTTTGACCATCTAATTACTTGTAAACAATAACAATGATACATGTTCATCAATAGTTATGCAAAATAGGGTGTGTGATGTCCCATTGATTTATAAAGTACTTACATTAGTATAGCAAACAAAAGCCAGTCTTAATTGATGTACACAATTGTAAAAGGAAACTGCACAATTTATTTCACGAGCACAAATGATTGTTTATTACAAGATGCCATACACCATACTTTTGTAAACCATGAAAATATGATTCACCTTACAAATCATACAAGAGAATGACCATGTACCAAGATTGATTGATTATTATTATTTTATTTTATTTTATTTGTACAGGGTTAACCGACTGAGACCTGAGGCCTATTACATAAAGCAAGTTTACCAAATAAGCCAGGGTTCTTTCGGTTAATCTAACTTATTTTCTGTTGATTCGGTTCCATAAATCAACTTCAAAATACTGTAGCTCAAACTCAGTTGCTATGGCAATTTATGCTTAGAAACTAACCTGGTCTGGGGCTGGCCAGAGCCAAATAAAGAGACTCTATATAGTCTCTCTATATGACTCTGGGGCAGGCCAGAGCCGTTGAAAGAGCCTCTCTATATGGCTCTGGGGCAGGCTAACTGTCAGGCTAAGCCTGAGGTCTTGCTTAATCAGAGTTTCTCTAACACTGAGCTGATGGTAAAGCAATGATTTTAACACTGACTTTATTAACCACTATCATAAAAAATAAAAAAAAATCATTAATAACAATTAATAATAACAATTATCATCTTACATTTTTTTAAAATAAATCATACAATGGTAATTAATATGATTTAGGTACATGTTTAATTATATAGTATGTGACATAAAACATTTAGGCTCATGCTAAAATACAGAGGGGTCATAAAGTCTGAGACCACTAGTCAAGGTACTTCTATTTTGCATTGGTTTCAAATGTAACACTATTTTCTTCATTACAAACGATAATATCAGCCTAATTCGAGTGAAAAGTTGAATCTCTGAAAAATGTACATGAATTTCAGAATATCTTAGTATTTGGTATGTCCCCCTTCTGCTTTAATGATAGCATGCACTCGAGCTGGCATGGACTCCAGTTTGTGCAAAACCTGATGACCTATGTTATCCCAGCATGATTTCACAATGTTTCAAAGAACTTCTTGTGATGTCACATAATGCTTGGCTTTCTCAGTCTTCAAGTGCCCCCATAAATGTTCAATGGGGGTTGAGGTCAGGTGGCTGTGGAGGGAAGTCCATGACAGTCAGCACTTCTTGGTCTTCTTTGGTCTTCAAGTAGTTCTTGCAAAGCTTTGAGGTGTGTTTGGGGTCATTATCCTGCTGCAGTATGAATCCTTCTCCGCAAAGATGCAAACCAGAGGGTAGTCGCTGAAGAATGGAGTGGCACTTCTCCTTGGTCAGGGTGTAGTCAATTTCACTGTTTCACTGTCGGTTTGATACACTGCGGTATCATTCTCTCTACTGTTCGTCTCCTTTACACCCTTCTGTTACTGCCATAAATCTCAAACTTGGATTCATCAGTAAATAGGACTTTCTTCCAGGCATCCACTGTGAAATGCTGGTATTTCTTAGCCCACTCCAAGCGTTTGGCCTTGTTTCCTCTCCTGAGAAGTTATTTTCAAACTGCTACTCGTCCTCTGAGACCACAACAAGACAGCCTTTTGTTGACAGTACTTTTGCTCATTGGAATCTTATTTTCCTAACTAAAGACATGCCTTGATGAGAGGACTGACAGATTGCATTTGAATTTTCATGTTGTGACCAAAAGAGAGCCTGGTGACTTGAAAATGCAAATGCAATAGACCCCTAGTGCTGATTCGCGTATTGCATTTGGATATTGTTCACTGCACAGCATAGTACTGAAGATGAAGTCTTTGAAAATGCAATGGCAAATGCGATTTCCTTTTAATTTTTAAATTGTTAGACAACTGCATTTTAATTTTAATTGTGACATAAATAATGCTTGCACAAATGGAAAATGAGGATACATTTTTTTTATTGCATTTTCATTTTCAAGTTTGAATATTGTCCGCAGTATGGCAGGGTAGGACTTTGAAAATGTAATGTCAAACAGCATTTGCATTTGAATTTGAATATTGACACAGAATGCCCATTGCAGCATTTGAAAATGCAAATGCAAATGGTTTACATTTTCATTTGAATAAAGTCCCTTATGGGCTTCCATATGATACAATGAAATTAAACAAAACTCTTCAATATGCTAACATATACAAAAGGGTTGCAGTCTCACTTCCTGGTTAAAATTATTGGGGTGCTGCTAAAATCAGGCTTGATGTGCACTAATTGTGTTCCTAGTGAAAGGAAAATTGCAGACCTCAATTTTTACATTTCAGTTTGTTAATTTAAATGTTTTTCATAAAATAGATCTGAATCTTTCAATAGCCATTTAGAAGAAAACAATACATTTTATTATTAAAACAATGTAAAAAAAATGGCAAAAAAAATTTCACTGTAATTTTCAACTGAAATTTAGGGGTTTGGGTTGGGGACAGCCAACTGCCAATAGAAAGTAGCATAGGCTAAACCATGATTTTGTAAATGTCTAATTGAATAGTATCACAATGTATTGTTCCTAAATAGATCATATCATTATCAAGATAAGACATAAAAGTTTAAACAGTTAATTCTTTTCTAAAATACTTATTTAAGGTTGGGACAATTTGTACCATTTCTGTAGAATCGCCCATATACACTTGCAATGCAGACTATCGGCATGAAATTGATCCCACACTATGGGCCAGATGAAGATTTTGCTGTTGGGGGAGGGGTGTGAAAGCTCGTCGAACGGAACTGACCTAATGCAACACGCAAGGCCGCAATCAAGAAACAATTTTCACGCATTTTCCTACTCTTATTGGCAATATTACAAGTTAAACATTTTCTAAACACTCTTCTGATACTGTTATTCCAATTTTACCAGACTTTGTTGTCGACCTCCCTGTCCCGCAAGTTTACTGCTTGCAAGTCAAGTAGCCCACTGTCACTATCAGTATCAGGTCAGGTGTTCCATCTAAACACAATTGCTGCTGACCGTGACCGACACGCAAGGAGAAATCCGGACGCAACCGAGGTGTTTGCCAAGCTAGCACAATATTCAACTCTTTGCCTTTGCTTTGGTATGCAAAACAATTAATTCATTGAGTATGTCCAGTTACTTAAGATAATTCGATATACATGAAAAATACACGAAAACGAGTCTGTAGTGCAAGTGCTGTTCTCCAGCTAAGAAACTGTTGTTGGTTTCTTTTGAACTAACTTCGAGAAACATTTGCAAGCAAGAACAATCGCTATCGTTGGTTGGCGTCGAGTCAAGCTAGCCACTAGACCAGGGGTGGGCAAACTTTTTGACTTGCGGGCCAGAATGGGTTCTAAGTGACTAGACGAAGCATGCCTATGGCGTGAGCTTCGCTGTACTCTCGACATCGAAAGTCGCTAGTATTAGCCCTAGTTATTAACAGCTTTCCATCAACATATTGCTTTTTTTCCATGCTTGTGGTGGTCTTTGTTGCTTGCTTTATCAGACGAACATACCAATTGTTAACATTGTGTAAGTCTACTTTGTGAATAGTAAATCTTATTAGGAGTGAAAATTGCGCAGGCCTGGTGCCATGCTCAGTAGCCTACAATTTATGTGCACTTTGGATTATTACATTGATTTTCATTTTTAAAAAGTATTCAGTCAGTAGTTTAATACATTTACAATATAACTCTCCCAACGTGGTTTTTAGGGTCTTAGTCTTCACATATTTAGTTTAAAATTGCTAACATGAACAAATCAAATGGGGAACCCTTTTGTGCATACATTGCTTGACTGCTGCTGTTGTGATTTATTGAATATTTAATAGTTGACAATCATAAAGATGTAATATCCACTTTACATGATCTCATACTGATCTTTTTGCTGTTGTTCGGGAAATAGGAAGCTAGTGCTTCAAATAAACGGGCCTTCTACTGCTGTGGTGCTTTGGTTCGTGTCCACGGTCCGCAGCAAGGAGGATCACCCCGTTTTTCAACACCATAATTCAAAAGGTCAGTGTGTGTATGTGTGAATATTCGATTAGAGTTTTCAATTTATAAATGCTGTGTTTTAGTGATGTGTCGTTCATGAACGATTCGTTCATTTTGAACAAATCTTTAAAATGACTCGGGACTAACGAGTAGTCTCAGCGTGATTCGGTCATTTTGGTCGCGCATGCGCAACAACAGTTGTGTTCGAGTCATTCGTTAAAGGTGCCCTATTATGCCAATTTTCAGGTTCATACCTTTATTTAGGAGTTCAACTTGAATAGGCTTACATGTTTTAATGTTCAATAAACAATAAATTTTTTCCAAAGTGCTTGGACCTGCGGCACCTCTATTCACCCTCTGTCTGAAACGCTCCGTTTTAGCTCCTGTCCCTGTTTAAGGCCCCTCCTCCCGACGAGCCCGGTCTGCTCTGATCGGTCAGCCGGCCAAACAAAGGGAATTTGCCTTTGCGCTGACGAAAACAGCGGTTTCTCGACATGGCGAAACCACCCGGCCTCCGCTCTGACTGGCTCTGGTTGACGGCGCGCAAAACGTTATTCAAATGTATGACTTAGTGACGTAGATAAGTTGCGGAAGAAAACGCCGGTCTACAAACGAGGCGTATCAGGCAGTTCAGGAGCAGTGTTTTGTAAGATAGTTACTCCCTTTGGCGTGGACTAAGGGGTTTGTAACTTTTCAGACCTTTTACTTGCAAGGAAAGGGAAAACCCCAAAAAGCATAATAGGGCCCCTTTAATTTTGTTCAGCATAGATTTAGCATGGGAAACAGAAATTAATAGTTCACCCCTCACTCGACTGGGTCTTCGGGTCTGAGTCGTTCGTTCAATTTTTACGTGACAGCCTCATAGGCTCAGTATAGGAAAGAGAAGAGAGTAGTTCACTCCTCAAATGGGTCTTCGTGTCTGATTCGTTCGTTCAATTTGCATGTGATGGATAGGCTCGGCGTAGAAAAGAGAAATGTTTAGTTCGCCATGGTTATGTAGTCACGATTATGCCATAGTAATGATTGACTCACTATGATAATTAAGTCCCATTAAAGCAGTTGCAATGTACTACTTTACTGAAACGTGATGTATTGTTTTCAGCCAAAAAATCTTGATATTGATGTAACCGTTGATGTAATATTGACATACCTTTAAGATGTAGCCTATTTATTTATTATCAGGTTGTCCTTGTTAACTTTTTGCACTTAGCAATAATGTGTTGTATACACACTCTACTAAATAAAATATGTTAAATACAAATAAATATGTCAAATACAAATAAATAAGTAAAATCACACCATACAGCCAAATAACAATCACACTCGCTAAGCCTAGCAGAGTAGCTGTCACGTGAAAAGTAAACTAAAGACTCAATAGACAAGACAGGAAACATAAATGAGTAGTTCACCCCTCAACTGGGTCTGAGTCGTTTGTTCAATTTTCACGTTAACAGCCACATAGGCTCAGTATAGGAAAGAGAGAAGAGTAGTTCACCCCTGAACTGGGTCTTCTGGGCTGAGTTGTTCGTTCACTGGTCACGTGATAGCTGCACAAATGTCTAGTTTAGCATTTGGAGTCGTCACAGGAATTAGTCCGTCCGTCCGCCCGCCCGCCGCCGCCACTGTGCAGGCCTATGTTTTCAAGCCTGCAGTTCATTTTAATTTAGTAGTTACTAAGAAAGAAACTATTTCTTTCTATCAGACATAATGGCATCTATCAGACATAACGGCAGACATGTGGTTATGGTAACACCATCTCTGTGTTGACTCCATGTTTGTAATATTGTGCTCCAGCCAAGGATCTAACCTGCGACATTCTGCTCACATTTAGGGGCCTCAGTGTAGCAAGGATTCCGTTCTCATTCAGATAATCAAGCAGTCACAGCGCCCCCTCAGTGTAGTTGACGTGTATATGAGTTGGAACATATCACATTCCCCAAAAAGTTGAACTATTGTTTTAACTAAAAGTAAAAATATATATATATATGCATGACATAAATTGTATGTTTACAAATACCTTTTTTTCCCCAATTGACAACAGCCTCCATTCTCAGTAATAAATCGCTCCACCCAAGGATCGAATCAGCGACCAGTGGTCACAGGTTGACGTTAACAGACTAGCAGGCAGTGCATTCTATTAACAACAGCGCTGCGGTGGTAGGTTAAGGTACTGCAGTATTTTAAATCATAACAGCCTAAACTTCAAATAAGCTATTATAGGACATTGCTATTCCAGCATCATCTCAAGGTTTTTCTACTGACTGTCTATCCCTTGACATGCAATTTGTCTATCAAGGCTCTTTGCTACCTTCACAGAGCAGAGGGAAGACCAACGCTGGCCCAGTCTGTCCTGTGAGTGTTATCAAAACACACGAAATAACTACATACTGTTCCTTCTATACAAAGGGCTGGGGATGACTCTGATTCAGTTGAGCCTTTCTCTGTGTGTGCTCCCCAGGCTTTTGCAACACAAAGGAAGGAAGGGAAGGCAGGGAGGAAGGGTCTCTTACAACAGATCAGTGTGTGGTGTCTCCCTGCTGTGGGGGTTGATCTCTGAGGACACAGCCAATCCTGTCTCACTGACGCAAGTCCTGTCTGTGCATATTACCCACAAGTCTCTTTTTCAGTGCCCTACAAGATCGCACAAACATCATTTCATGCTTGAAACGTGATCGTCTATAGGAATGCTGATATTTCTCTAGGAGGTTGATACTAGTTTCTGCAGACTTGCCTGGATTGTCCTATACATACTGTAGACCTGAAAGAAAATAGTATGGTTTTTAGCCCCTATTTGTCCCGGTCAGTTTTGGAGGGTAGATGTATTAGTTTAGGCAATACACATTAAAATTGGAATCTATACAGAGAAGATTAGCATTGACCCCTGCGTAAGGATGACATGCAAACTCGTGAAGCATTCCAAATTTTTTATTTATTTTTAGAAGATCCAAAGGTTTCTGGTGAACTTCATATCCTTACATACATTTGCCATAATGCCATACACTCATCTGCCATTCGTGGTCTTATACTGCCAACCTGTCGAAGGAATTGTAACACTCCTATGATTTAAGTTACGTCTTACCGCCACCAGATGACAGCACAAGACCACGAATCAGCTTATTTAGGCAAACACATTTTTATCATCATGCTGTCCTTTTATCATCAAATTAAAACAGTTCACAAGCCTAGAAAATAGGTGGTACGAGACTGCTGAGTGGTTATGGAGCTTTCTTATTAGCACATTGGGAGTCACACTGTGAATATTACTTTCGTTTTGTACATTGTGTTTTGAGTTAATGGCATGTATGCAAAAACAGTGCCTTTCTTTGGGAGATGCGTTGAGTTTAAAACATCAGCTGTGTCTGGGTTGTTTGAGTGAAGTGCTCTAATAACCACTTGTGTTTATTATTTTATTATGCAATTTGTCTTTTTTGCTTAAAATAAGTTTCTTATCCATATTTTACAAGAAGTATTTTTTTCCCCAACATTAATAATTCATTGGATTTCAAACTCAAGTTCCAGACCCTTACATCCCCACCATAGTGCTGCCATTTCCCAGCAGACAGACTCCTGTCTGGGGTCCAGACCAGGGTCCCTGCTACAGCCCAGGCTCAAGCAGGAGAGGTGGAAAGACTTCCATCCCAATCATTCCTATCCTGCTAAGATGAGTTTTCAGTTAAAGCCACTATAAGCATTTTTTTTTATGTATTAACGTATTATTAATACCTTTCTACAGTTTGCACATTGTAATGTCTATATGGGAGAATAAAAAAAATCAGTATTCAGATCTGTCCTCTTGAAGTCTCAATATTCAATATAAAAGTTGTCTGCCACCAGGTGTGATCTCCAGCTAAACTGTGATGATTTGCTTTACGGCACAAAGAAGTGCATCACTAAATCGGCAAGAGATTCCCGTACTTGGAATATAGTCGTTGATCAGGCTAGCAATATGCAATGACTGCGAGCATCCTGTGTGTCTTCTTTGCGACGGTTTCGGAAAAATGTACAGCAATCAAAGTGTAGAGGCAGCCAAAACCACCTCTTACAAGAAACTACCTACAGCTGCTTGAAAAAACTATTTGCAGTCTGTAAATATAGAATGAATGTCATGGATTTGCTGAACAGGGTAAAGTACAAAAATAACTATTACCGTTGATTCAGCATGAAAGGTTCAGAGAAAGTGATTTCACGTTTAATTCCCTCTTTTTCTCAGTTTGTTCGCATTCATTTTGTCAACACATTTACCTTTCAGGATCTTTCTGGGAACCAAACTCGTCCTCTGCTAATTGGTTGAGTGCTAGACACTTTGGTAAGTATCAACTTTGACACAATCACCTCATGTTTTAAATGAATTAAATAAACCAATGGTGGTTATCATTTTATATTAAGCAAAACAATAAACAAACTAAACTGGTGTACCTTTCTCTCTCCCTCTGCATCATCTGGCATGTCTGCAAAGCCCTGAATGTCAAGTCTTGGTGGCCAATGTTGTGCCCAATGTTGCCAGACCTGGAAATGGAGTGAAGGGAAAGAAGGGAAGGAGGTGAACGTAAGCTTATTAAAGTTGGGTTGTGAGGGCCTGTTCCAAAGATGGCAGGGTGTATGCTTGGCAGAGCACAGGGAGGGCCAGAGGCGGGCGGTGTTCCTGAGGTGGAGGAAGGCAGTGACCAGGGCTGCGTTCAGCCCTGACAAAACGTTTATTTAGACGGAAACGGTGGCGCGTTGAACTCCCTGTTGCCTTACGCAAAAGTTGCAACTATACAATTCTTATGACAAACATGTTTTCTAATATTTTCAACTGTTTCATATAACACACTGCATTAGCTGCATTTATAAACAACTCTAGTAGGATCCACTGTGCGCACTGCATTTTTAATTCGGTGGCTTTTAAAATCAGGTCGCTGCTGATTGGGTAACAACTCTAACACACCCACCAAACGAGAGAAAACATATCGCAAAGGCCGTTGCGCACAGTTTCGAGGAAACATGTTGTTCAACCAGAAGACCATAGCAAAACGGTGCACACCGTGTTGAGATTGAACGTGCCCCAGGTTGACATGAAGTAGGAACGAGAGGGTGGGGTCAAGGAAGATTCCAAGATTGACAACCTGGCTGGAGGGGGTGACGATGGAGCTATCGGTGTTGATTGAGAAGGTCTGGGTGGAGTGGTTGAGGGAGTGTTGTCCGATGATGAGGATTTCAGATTTATTGCAGTTAACTTTGAAAAAAGTTTTGTTGCGTCCATGATTTTATGTCTACAATTGGTGAGACTGGAGTGGGTGGCTGAGGTGATGGTTTTTAAGGTTTACCATTAGCGTAATTGTGGGAACGTTTGCCATGATGGCCGAGGATCTATCCAAAAGAAAGTATGTACAAGATGAACAGGATGGGGCCAAGCAAACTCTTGGGATGCTTTAATGAGGAGGGGATGGGAATGGATATTGCACTAGTTTTGATAGTTGGTCGATGCAACGTCACTATTCCATGTAGGTGTATCTAACGGGTGCAGTGTAAGAGAACTATTCTCAAGGGTTTTGCCAGGTTTTAGTGAAGCAGAGAAGGATTTTTGTCCATAATTTATTATGTGAAGATGGTTTGCTTTGACCAAGTTTCTGTCACGGGGCGTGGTGAAGCACGCCCATTACTAACTGCTCTGTGTTTCTGGGTAGTTCATTGGTTTCACCTGTCTTTGTTTGCACAATTGTTTACACCTGGGTGCTTTTGTGTTTTGATTGGTCCCTTGGTGTTTTAGTGTTTTGTTTTCAAGAAACCCTGTCTGGTGTTGTCTGAGAGACAAAAAAAGTTTGCTCCCACTTTTTTGTTTTATTTACTAATGAGTACTGCTTGGAGTTATTCTCTAGAAAGGGGATGCAGTCTGTTTAATCCCAGCTTCTTGTTTGCTGTGCTGCCTCTCTGTTCAAAGGAACCAGTCTGTGTGGACTGTGGTAGTGGTGGTTTTAACCACTATTCTTCATTTCTAATCTCACTGCAGGCAGCAGAGTGAGTGGTGATGTCAGCAGCCAGCAAATGGGAGGACATTTTGCAGCAGTGTGAATGAACTCTGTCTCCCTCTGTAGTACTGCATTAGTGTGAAAGCCAGCAGTGTCTGCTTTGTACTTTCTTGATACTTGGGAAAGACTGTTGGGGCAAAGCTTTTCTAGACCCCTTGATCAGTGTATTGTTATCCTTTTGTTGACTGCCATGTAATCTTTTTTGGTGAACTCACTGCAAATTGTGGTGATGAGACAGTCTTTGTTAGAAATCGCAATGGCAGCACCAGCAAATCATGTCTTGGAGGTTATCTACCCCCAGCCAGGCTAGCGGCATGTTGATCACTTAACTACCTCATTCAATTGGTTCAGACAGTATTCCAACCTGTTCTCAGTAGATTACAGAAAAGTGTTTTTAAATTACAAATCATGTTTTTACTTTTTTTGTTAATCGTTTGGGTTCTATCACTCCCAGATACTGACTAGTGTTATTCATTTTTTTACTTTGTTTAAAGCTGTAGTTATCTGCTCAAATACATTATACTACATCTGTACATAATGGTCTCCTTGGCATTATATGTGTCCCTTTCCCATGTCATAATTAAATTACTTATCTGACCAAGAAGATTTCCAGTAGGCTACTTAATATTTGAAGCAAACTATATTTCGTCATTTGATATTGCAATGATTTTGTTTGCCTTTTTATGAATTGTGTTTTCCAGGTAATGAAATCATGAGATGAAAGTAACAATTGACATAGATTTTTGCTGAATGGATGTTGCCAAAGTAACTTTGTGGTCTTTATTTTCAAGCCTTCTTGCAAATAATTTACTATTTTATAATTATAGATATTAAAATAGTAAGATATTAATAATCGTTGGTTTATAGATCCATGATCTTCGAATAAATCCTGGACATTATGACACTACACTACTACGTTATGACTACAATTCCCAGCCTACGTGGGGCATGGGATGTTTGTGATGTCACAAGAAGTATATATGGCTCCGATGAAGCGTTCTTTATTCCATTGTTAGATTTGAGCAAACCGGTGCAGGGTCAAGGAAAAGAAGGACGTCAATTCGGCTGGAACGCATTCCCAACATTAATGAAGGACGTGGTTCGCTTTTTGAATTGAAGACAAGAAGCAAAACCGAGTCGATCGAACCCGCCCTTGTAGAAAAAAAGATAAACGAACACAGATGTCAGCGATTTTTTTCTAGCATTCCAACCAGGAAGATAAGACGGTTGGCAATTATCTTCAACTTTTAATATTTGAATGAAATGGATAAAACTCGCAATAAATTTTAACTCCATTGTATGACGTCCTTCTTTTCCACCGTTTGTCCTGTGCTTAATGGCATGTATCGTTACGTTTAAGTTGAATGGAACATGCACTCTTGCAAAAGGTCTTTCCAAGATGTCTAGTGCAGAACAATGAGCATGAAGCATACCTAAGTAGCCTAATCACTACAAATAGTGTTAACGACAATCACATTTGCTTGACAACAGGAAAGTCAGATTTACTCTTAATATAGGTTTTGGTTATACATAGAATACGTCTGAATAGGGCGTTGAAAGATTCATGTGCTGTCGGCATTGGGAAAAGAAAACGGACAACTGGTTCGTTGAAATAAGCGTCCCCGTTTCATCCTAAGGTAAGAAGGTTTATTTCCCATTAGCCGTACAATTACATGAGTAGTATTTCGTTTATGTACGTAGGGTGTCTTGGGATTTTGGAGAGACTGGCCGTTTAAAAATGTCGTGTTCAGCCCAACGAGTTAAATGACAAAGGCCACCAGTGTGTAGTTGTCAATTGCTGCATTCGTTGATAGGTTTATTGGTAGTACGCACTGTGCGTGTGACTGACGCTGTTCTCGATGAATGCACGCACACTTCAATTTGGTTGGAGAATCCTGGGGAAGCCTAAGTGCTTTGATTCACCTATTAGTCCCATCTCATGACGATACAGTGGCCTATTTAGCATAGTAGGTCATTAAATAAGCATGTCACAATGACCAATCTCCTTGGTTTTATGTGACCCCTTCCGAAGGATAAGGCCCCTCCTTTGTCTCCCTTAGCGGTGAAAGTGTAACCCATAGGCAATGCAGAATGTATGTTGACTATAGGATAAATAAAACAAGCTAGTGAACATGTGATTCTGAGCATGGAAATGTGTTGGATTGAAGTGGAAATATATGTCCTCTACAATTATTTGCTTCCATTCTATAGAGATTTAAGATTATTATAATATTTGAGAGTAATATGCTTTCAATAAAACAACCAGATTTAGACTTAATAATTCAAAATAATCCCCCTCCCGAGTGTTTCTAAGGCAGTAAAAGAAAGGGTGTCAGTTGTAATTCTATCCATTAAAACTGAACGGACGGGGAACCAAAATGTCATTGCTACATGATAGTGTGAGGATGCAGAGCTGAAGCTTCGTGTGGCCTCATTTGACCGCCTGGTCAGTGCAAGGCCTGTCTCAAAAAAATAAACCTCTACTAACGGAGGGTGTTTTAGTTATTAAGTTGTTTTCAGCCGAAGAACAGCTACGACGACATAAAACTAGACGAGATAAATGAGTTTCTCCCAAGGCTGTTGGTTGTAAACCCTGTTTCCCTAGTTGCCATGGTGACGTTACCATACTTGAGATGATTTCGGAGGTGGATTTCATGCGAGAGGAAGGAAGAAAGAGGGAGTGATTGTGCAGGAATACAAATGAAAGGAAATTCAAAGCAGATTTTTTTTCTTTTTTTTGCTTTAGGAATAAGAATAGAACCATAACCTAGATATGTTTTCTCCTGCTGTACGTGCACAAGTGCTATAACGTGCAAAAGGCCTAAATACAAAACATAATATACATTCAACCCATTATTAGATGACTTAGCAAGTTTACAGTACCATCTTTCGATGCAAATTTCACCAGAGTAGTAAACGTCAGACAGGCTAGGGCAGTATACCTTCGATTTATAATGCCGCTCTTGCAATGTGTCAGACTTCTGTCCATGTCTTAACAAATTGGATGAATGAAATGTGTTCATAAATGTGTATTCAGTATATACATGCAAAAATATCTAAATATTCGTTCCAGACCTTTCTGTCCCAGTCAATCAACTTGTCCCCCAAGCCCTTCCACAATTGACTCCTGCGTTCCACAATTTGCAACCTCTTTCTCTCTTACACGTTGGTTTGTCTCCAACTTTGCGCAGACGCCAGGATTCCATGGAGGCCGTTTCAAACTTAAGTCTCAAACGAAGATTTGAGGACGTCGACAGTGGCTCACCATACTCGACGCCCAAGGACTCTGACGATGATATCTCCAGCAACGACAGTGCCGACAGCTTCGACAGCCTCAACCCTCCTTCCAGCACCTCTTTTACACGTAAGGTTCAGAACGCATAGAGAGCTTGTTGACCGAGGGATCTCGTTCTCTCCGTTTCTCTTTTTCTCTCTCTCTCTTTCTCTCTCTCTCTCTCTCTCGCTCTCTATCTACACTGTATACCTCTACAAAAACATAATATAACCAAATATTATAATTGATAAACAAATACAACCTGATACCAGGTACCTCCTTGCACAGTATTTGCAATGCCTCAATTATACGTCTACTACCTTCTTTGCCTTTGTTCTCAGCGACATCCATCCTTAGACGACAGAAGCCCTCGCCTGGGAGGAAGCGGGTACGCTTTGATGTGGTGACGGTCTACTACTTCCCCCGGCGTCAAGGCTTCACCAGCGTGCCCAGCCAAGGGGGCAGTTCCCTGGGCATGGCACGCCACCACTCCTCCATTAGACACTACACCCTGGGAGAGTTTGCCCGCGAGCAGGAGACGGGCCACCGGCACACCCTGCGTCAGCACCTGCGCCAGGAGAAACTCAATGCTCGCAAAAAGAAGGTACGTAAAATTAACTTTGATACAAACTAAAGTATTGGTATGTATGGAATAACATCTTTCATGCCGAAAAGTCATGAGTTTTGATTTTAAATATATATAAATATATCTGGCAGCACGGTGGCTCAGTGGGTAGCACTGTTGCCTCACAGCAAGAAGGTCATTGGTTCAATCCCCACCTGACCCAAGGGTCTTTCTGTGTGGAGTTTGTGTGTTCTCCCCGTGTTTGCGTGGATTTCCTCCCACAGTCCAAAAACATGCAGGTTAATTGGTGACTCTAAATTGTCCGTAGGTGTGAATGTGAGTGTGAGTTGTTGTCTGTCCCTATGTGTCGGCCCTGTGATAGACTAGCGACCTGTCCAGGGTGTACCCCGCCTCTCGCCCTGTCTTGGCTGGGATAGGCTCCAGCCCCCCCGCGACCCTGCATAGGATAAGCGGTATAGTGGATGGATGGCCCGATATAAATATATCTTGGAATAGGATGGGTACTTGCTGTAACATTGGACATGCTACGTGTTTTAGAGTGGGTCATCTCCATTTTAAAATCAAAAGCGCCGGTAAAACGTCTTCCTTCCGTGTCTTTATTTGACAAACCCCCTTCAAACCCCCTTCCCGTCCAGCTTACGCGTAACGGCACGGTGGAGTGTGCCCAGGCGGACCTACTGACCCTTGACGACGTGTCGGACGAGGACCTGGACGTGGAAGGGGTGGAGGTGGACGACTGCTTCTTCCTCCAGCCGCTGCCCACCAAACGGCGCCGCGCCCTGCTGCGGGCCTCCGGCATCGCCCGCATCGACGCCCGGGAGAAGGCGGAATTGAGGACCATCCGGCTGTCCCGTGAGGAGTGCGGCTGCGACTGCCGCTTCTACTGTGACCCTCGTCACTGTGGCTGCAGCCAGGCCGGCATCAAGTGCCAGGTAGGTTGTGTTGTATGTCTGTATATGTGTGTATGGGTGTATACTTTCATGTTTATATATAAACACACCTGTAAACACAACAAAATATTTCTAAAGGGCAGCTCATACCAAGTACTTACTACAGTGCCTGGTTGACAGCGGCAGTACGTTTTTCAGAGAAATTAATTGTAATTACCACCTCCGTCCTCTTTTCTCTCGTCCATCGTTCTTTGTTTTTTCCAGGTGGACAGGATGTCCTTCCCATGCGGCTGTGCACGGGACGGCTGCGGCAACTCGGCGGGCCGCATCGAGTTCAACCCCCTGCGCGTGCGAACCCACTACCTGCACACCATCATGAAGCTGGACCTGGAGAAGAGGAAGCTGCTGGGACAGAGAGGAGGCGCCGAGGCGTACCCCGAGTCGGACCTGATCTCCTCCCCCTCCTCCACCTGCCCCACCTCCCCAGACCTGTCCTCCTCCGCCGCCGGTCTGGACTCGGACCTGGAGGAGAGGGAGGTGCAGACGGTGCTGGAGGTCCATGAGCTCCTGGCCGAGCAAGACATCCTGGAGCGGGAGAACGAGACGGCCGTGCTCCACCTCCAGAGTGCCGAGGAGCAGGAGAGGAGGGAGAGGGAGGAGGAAGAGGAGGCGGCCCAGCGGAGCCTGTTGGGGTCTGGGGAGCGGGCGGCGCTCTGCCTCCTGCCTGGTGCCCTGGGTGTGGAGGAGGGGGCAGGGGTGGCCGTGATGGAGCAGGTCCTCCTGCAGGGTCCCTTCCCCACAGGGAGCACGGTGCTCTGCATCAACCAGGAGGAGAGCCCCCCTGGGCTCCTCAAAGACCCAGGCTCACTGCTCTACTACCAGTTAGGCTCCATGGAGTCGGGGGCCTTTGAGTCGCTGCCCAAGGAGGAAGTGGAGGGCGAGGAGGGTTTTGAGACAGAACGAGGAGGAGGAGTGGAGGGTGGGGACAGGGAGAAGGGAGGCGTGGATTCGGGTGAGTCGTCATTTCCGGTGACACCGTGCAAGAATGGTAAAGGGGTTGGCTTGGTAAATGCCCCCTCATGCCCCCCCATGTCCTGCCTCTCTGAGGACCTGTGCCAAGGGGGGGCCTGCCTGGCCTCAGAGGGCGACATGTACCCACTGCCGCCCGAGGTTTAACACTAGCACTGCAGACGTTTTGCACAACAGCTTCGTCGTCTAATCTGAACGGGGCTCTACGTGTTTGTAGTTCTATTGTTTGTTGAAAACATACACAATGGTTACTAGTCATCGTTGTGAACGCTCGACGAACATGAACGAAGGTGGGTGAATTTAAAGAGTGAGCATCACGAGACGTGAAAGGGGGAAGCCTGAAAGCACACACAGATCTTTCCCCCAGCTGGTTCGTGAGATGGCTACGGTTACTTAGCGAAAGCTCTTACTGGGACGAAAGGCGAAGAGCTTAGCCTTAATGAAAGAAAAAAAACTGGAGAAAAAAAAACGTGTGTGTTGAAATCATATTGTAAATGATTTCTAAAAGTAGCCTATGTTTTTTTATTTTATTTTATTTCCAGTGCCACCAAGAGAAAATGTGGCAGCGTTCACCTTAATATAATTCTTTGTGTAGCTGTATACACATAAAGCTATGTGAAAGGCGTGCGAGCGCAGTTACGTAAAATACTGGCACACTTTCATTTGCAGCAGGGTTACGCTGCAATCTTCAAAGCCAGTTGAAGGACACTGATAAAAACGCTCCCCCCAGCCTCAACCTCAGACCCATCACGGCACTCTACCTTGCCCCCACTTAGCGCCAGCTGCAATGGGTCTGATGCTGAGGCCTGCTTTGAGAATAGACCTTAACCTTCCTGGAAATACTTGTAAATTGAGTACTGTAGATGTGTTTGCGATGGGCAAGGCACAGCCAAGATATCTGCTTCTTTTGATTTTGTTCAAGGGCACAGAGTAATGTAGGCCTCTGCAGCTTTGGGGCCAGAAGGTAAACCAGTGGTCCTAGCTAGCTGGCACAGTCCCCCTCGTTGTCGCCTTGTTAGCTCTGGCTCATACCTTAACACCATATATTTATCGAAGGATACGTGTACAGGGTAAGGACCATTGTAATGCTAATAAGATTATCCTACTTTTTAATAACGTGTTGTTTGCTTTAATACTTTTTGGGTATACATTCCTTTTCCCTGTGCCCTTTTATTTTGATTTCGAATGAAAGTAAAAAATAAATAACAATAAAAAAAGACAAGACTGCTCTGCATGTGATATTGTCAGACATGTCGTCAGCCAACTCATATTTCTTAAGGGACTGAGTGTAACTCCCTGGTGTGTCTACTGTCACCTCGTGCAATGAGGCGAAAGGGAGTCATAATAATGACTGTCCGAGTAAGAAATCATGTTACATACTTTAAAACAATAGCATTTAAAGCACTCTTCTCTGGTGTTTGAAGTAGTAATACAAAAATATGTGATGTTACTAAATTATAGAACGGAGAATATGGATTGTGATTGCTTCGTTTTATGTGTGTTTGTGTGTGTGTCATGGGGGGGTGGGTGGGTGAGTGAGTGAGTGAGTGAGTGAGTGAGTGAGTGTGTATGTATGTATGTCTTTGTGTGTGCGTGATTGGGAGGGGATGGGGTGGGATGCATACATTGGTTCACTCCTTTAAAAGGTGCTGTCCCTATAGGTTTACATTGAACAATTTGCTTTTTATACCATCCAGAGAAATGTAATTTCCAGGAGTAATTCTTTCCTAATGGTGGATGTTATAGAAGTTATTGTTATGGAGAGCCTATCGCTGGCGTGCAATAGCAATTGCACGGAAAATCAGTCGTGACTATTAGTATTGTTATCATTACTATTATTATAGATGTTGTCAAAATATGTAAAATGCAATCGTATAACATCTTTTTTTGTCTTTTAAATGTATTTTTATGCCCGTACAGTTTGAACTGACTGACCTATAGTATATGAGTGTGACTTGTCATGTATAAGATCAATCTTTTTGTGTTTGGTTGCATATTGTGTGCATCGCCTGTTAACACAGAGCTTAACACAGAAAATTGGTATTTTGAATGACATGTCTGATGTTTTTTATTTGCGTTTTTGTTGTCTTCATATATACTTGCTTACGAGTTGCACCAAAGCAGTGGTTTCAAACCTAATTAGATAACCTTCATTTTTTAAAATAACAGTCTTTATATTAATAATAATATTAATAATGTGAAACCATTTGGAAGTTTGTGGTTATTCTCTCATAATTGCTTGACATGCCTTGATGTAGTTCCCTCCTTGAAGTAATGTTGATTACAAGCCGCCTATAATGTTGAGTGTTTGTCTTTGGCTTTGTACAAATTAATTTAGGTTTGGGACCACTGCAACAAATTAACTCCAATCCATGTGACTGTGCGCGGATGTCTGTAAGGATGAAGTGTGTATGAACAGTGTGTATGACTGAATAAATCTAATCAAGGTTAAGATTCCATAATAAATGCTGTGGGAGCTACTCTTATGCTAACTGTTGCCTAAAGTGGACAAAACGTTTTGTTTTTTTATATACAAAATATACAAAATAAAGTACACATTTGAAAAGCTGAATGTTATCCGAAATATTACATTTAACTGATTAATCAGTTTTTTACCAAGAGGCGTCTGGCTATTGCTGTTTTACAAGGTGACTCAAGTGACCTCAAGTGGCCTTGGAATGAAAAACACAGCAAGATCAATTAAAATGTTCAGCACAGTTCATTTACCAAAATGCAATGTTTTTGTAAGGAATATTGTGCTATTTCAATGCTACATATCCCATGGTGTTAACAACTCCAGCCAAGTCATGAATATTGACCATATAATATGGTGCAAGATCAAGGTGCATACACAAAAGTCACATTGGAATGGAAGGAAAAGGGCACTGGCCATCAGCAAGTTTAAGATTGATCTTTCAATTCATACCTTTTACTTAAAATATTTAGCAGGAAACAGAGGAAATGTAAAGAGGTTTGGTTATTAAATATAATTTAAAATGTGTTTGTTATGAAAGGCTCAGCCCTTCGCTATCTGGTTTTTGTCCTTGTCTAAGTCAGTACCACTAGGGGGCAGTATTGATATAGTAATGCAGTGTCTAAACCATGGACATAGTTCTTCTATGGTAATACATCCTCGTTTGTGACTCCAGAATCTAAATATATAGCTGTTAGTTATCTTGTTACAATCAATCAGTGACAAAAAAACATCAACGTACATGTTAGTCAAACCGGAAGATCCTTTTTTTCTTATAGTTTTTTTTAAGAGCTTGGGTTCTGCCTAAAGTTAATTCACACATTACAAATCATACCCAGGCCAAGAAGGCAAGTGGTGTCCTCTATATTCAAGCTTCTCTGTTTACTTACCAACCACATACTTAAGCCCTTCAGCAGTACTTCAGTAAGCATCGAAAAGTGAGTCTTACAAACATCAATGTTATCTAATTACAAACAGTATTTCAGGTGATATGCATTCATACTGAAAACTATGGCCATACCCTTGAAATCACTGAACAGACAACCGCCCCCCCTTTCCAAAGAAAGAGAGACTGACATAGGGCCTACTGTATCATTTTGTAATGGACTCATATTTTCCCCCTTCAGTACAATAGCAGGAAGCGGCTTGGTGGGGTGAAGTGACACAGTGTCCCCCTCCAGTCCCTTTGAGTATCGGGCAAAAGACCCTTCCTGTCCAACGGGCCTTGCCAACGTGGCCAAAACAATAAATAACAAAGCACGGAGGTCACCATTTCTTTTTGGGGTGGGGTCAGAATGCACACACATTGTTCTGAAATGTGCTTCCCCTCATTGGACCAGTGTAGTACCACAACAGGTACAGGATTCTGTGCGATAAGGTGACAGTCGAGACACTTCATCAGGGGAGGGATAAAGTCCCTCATCTCATCGTTATCACACACATGTCCGACTGTAGTTTCACCGCCATTCAGTTTGTGCCTCCGTCGAAACAGAATGCTGCTTTCAACCAGTCAAATGTGAGTATAATTAGAGTAGGGCAGTCTAGACAAGGCGCTCATCAAACATGTAAAAACAAACACACACACAGACACACACACACACAAATAGATGCACACAATGCCCTGCATGCTTGGCACTATGCTACACTACAGTGTGTTAGGGAAAACAATGGTGACAGGGGGCCCAAGCCGTATCATCCGAGAAAGGCCTTTCCTGCCTCTGTCTCTGCATTGTGTAGCTTTACCAATGGCCGGAAGACCTCAGCCAGCCAAAGCTGAACGCCTCAATGCTGCGGGCACAGCATAGCACCCCCTGGTGGAGAGCTGTGCTCTGCCATATCACACTGCCTTTCTCCCTCCTGGCTTCTACTCTGTCGCCAGGGGAATAAAGAGCTGTGGAGAGGGGAGTGGGCACGGAGAACGACCGAAGCAAATGTCAAAATGGACAAGGGCCACACCGCACCGCCACGGTCCACCAATCCACCAGACGGCATGCTCTGCTCCAGGGCCTGGAAGGAATGCGCTTGCTCTCTCACTGACGCCAGGGCTGTGCCATCGTCAAGGGTCACACGGAGCCAAATCCATTTTAAATGGTACTATTCATTAAAAAAAAGAAGAAAATACTCAAAAGTGGCCCATGGCAGTTTCTCTGGTCTGGGCTGAACGGAGAGCCGAAGGAATGTCGATTATGACGGCCCCACCACTGTTACGTGGAGTCTAGCCCCTCAACATGAGAGCAGACCGTAATGCTCCCCAGGAGACTGGGGAAGCAACAGAGAGAGATGAGCGTAACATGCGTGAGGGATGAAAGCTGTTGCGGCGGATCTGTCTGGCATGTAACTCCTTCTGGGGGTCGATGGCGACAGCGTGTACAGGAAAGTGAATTCACATCCTATCTCTGCGCGAGCCTCTGCATATGAAACTGATTATTCCCTGTCCACCTCCCTCCACATTCCGTCATAATAAAACCCCTATTTAGAATATTTTTTTATTTTAACTTCCCCCTCTCCCCTTTTTTGTCTGTCATACTTTTAGTTATATGGGGGCTCCCACAGGGGAAGCAAGTTTATGAAGCTGAAGTTGGTATGGTCTATCGCCTAAACTTGGTGGAGCAATAGCCTTAAAGTGCCCGTGACCTCAGGAACCCCCAGCCCCACACATGTTTCACATACTATCTTAAGCTCAGTTATAAGGAAAGTGCTTTGGAATCATATCCGTGTCTAACACAGTCTAGGTTTAACAGCACTAATGCCGCAGTTCTAGTTTGTTCACATGCTTTTTTGTTGTTGTGTTTGGGGTCTGAAAAGAATGTTGAATTATGTCTATAATTCATCCAACTGGGTTATGGGCTTAGAGGTGGGCAAAATGAGGAGCCAAAACGAGTTGAGTTGGATAATGTCACTCACTCAAGGGGCTCGAGTGAGTCCATGCTGCTAAAGCAAGCGAGAAGGTGTACTTAAACAAAGGAAAAAACATGACGGTATTGCCAAGCTATCCTTGAGGGAACTGAATAAAAAAAACACATCTGTGTATGGGTTGAAATATAGCGTTTCTTTGTTTCCCCATTGCTTGGTTTTGTCTCGCAGGAGACCTTCGTCATCTCTCCCTCCCTCTTCCTTAACAACGGTTGTTAGCTGCTGTACAGTCTAAAACACACAAACACACACACACACACACACACACACACACACACACACACACACACACACATTTCTGGTTAATTTCATATAATTTTTTTATTGTGTTACTGCACTTTTTTAAATGTCTTAACATGAACTGTTATTGAAAAAAATAAAGCAAATTAGCTAAGCTCTTGGCTCCTTGCCCAGTTCTCCTAACGGTCAGAAGTTGGAATGTTTATTGGCTTACATAAAATCTCACCAGCCTCCGGGGGTGAGTGCGGGTGTGGGGGTGGGGGGGTGGGGTGGGGTGGGGGGGGGGGGGGGATAACCTCATCTGAATGTTTTCTGTATCTCACACTCAAGAGGAGAGCACAGCGACCTCATCACAGCGCAATCTAGGGAGAGTGCAATTGTGTGCCAATGAATCTAAACTTTTGGCTGAGCCAGTGAAACGTCCATATGTTCTGCTGATGCCCTTTGATCAACGTGAAGCTGTAGCTCTTCTGACGTGCTGTAGCTCCTCTGACGTGCTGTGTTTGATTTGGCGTGGGCTAACGTGTGACTTTAGTTGTTTGATAGCTTTTAGGTATTTCAGAACATCCCCATGATTCCTTTTCTGTTTGTTCACTATTGACACATAGAGGATGGCAGCACGTGATCTTTAATGACGATCTGTGGGCGGAGCCTATAACATTTTTGATTGATTGGCTATGATATCATCTCTCTGAGAGGGAGCATTATGTCACTATAATAATATTACATTGCAGTGTGTGTACAGAGCAGCCATTCCATATTCCATCTTATTCTGATTATCTTTTTTATATTAGATGTATTAATAGCGCGCAATAAATACATTAACCATATCCCTTGTATTAAGTTATCATGCCTAAGAAATACTTACAATCAGGCGTAGAGCTGTACTTTTTTTACTTCAGAGACATGGGCGATGAACTATCCAGTCCTCCCTATAATTTTGGCAGCCTTCACCATGGAAAGGGATAACCATGAGAAGAACCACCCATCCCAAGAAAATCAACGCACACACGTTAAAGGGAGTGAACCTTTTCAGGGAGGTTTGCGTGTGCAATGACAGGTAGTCTGTTTACTCGCGGTACGGTAGCAGGTTCCTCTGAGATTGTCAGTGTCATATTTTCTTTTCCTGCTCAGTTCAGTGTGTAATGCGTCATGAAGGCATTTCCTCCCATCAGCACTGTCATCCACTTTGGCCACTCTGCTGTCTCTCACACTCTGATGCCCATCCAAGCACAGAGTTCTCACCAACCTGCAGCCCCTCTCCAGCCTCCATCCCCCGACGACTTCTCCCTGCTCGTGACCCTGCCACAGGCCCCGGGGCCCCGGCACGGTCACGAGGGACTTGAGAAACTGTTAGCATAGAGAGGAAGAAGGTTTACATTCTACAAGTGGTGGGAATCAAGAGGGGGCATGTGTCACTATTGGAAAGCTGGGAGGGGAAACGGATTCACTTCCTCTCCCAAGTGTCCCACAGTAATTCCCTGCTGCGCAATTAAGTGAATGATGTAGAAAAAGAAAGAAAAAAAACCCCTTGTATGGCAAATATCAAATCCCCCACAAAGGCAGTCAGGTCCCATCGCAACTTAATTAAAACCATGTTTTCTGTTGTTACAAGCTTTTTTGCTATGTTCTCACTGCTGGAATAAAAGTGGCTAGCAATCAGGGGGGGGGGGGGGTTCTCAGTGGGGGACCATGCTGTAGCAGTCTTTATGCAGGTTGGAGTTTCAAAGCCGGTCCCCATTTATTGATCCTTGTTTCCACATGACCTCATTTCCTGTTACACGGGGGTTCAGGCACCTACCTGTGAAAACAAAACTTGTCTGTCCTTCCCGCTGCTAAGAGGTTCCATTCACTGTGCTGGGCTAGGCGTTTTTTTTGTCTTTTTTTACTTTGGTGTCATGGAAACGTGTATTCCATGTTCCATTCGTAAGTCAGGGCTGCTTGCGTAGGGGGATTGTTTCCATTGGTGGAACAAGCTAGCAGAGTAGGGTCTGGTCAGGAAAACATATGCTGCTGGATGGTTGTGTTGGGAGCTGATAAGAACAGTGAACATCATTTTGTTGGATTTATTTTATTACTAACTGGACCACTGGCAAAACAGAGAGGAAAAAAAATAATTGTACATGCTACTTTGGTTCCTGTTTCGACACATTATATCAATAATTAATTGAATCTTCCTTCTGCTAAACGTGGGATAATGGTGGAGGGTTTTTGGCAGTAAAGGACCAAATATTATAAACAGTGTTCTGGGGGCCTGGTTGTGCAGTAACACTTCAGGGGGCTGGTTTGTAGCTGGGATCCTGTTTTGGAAAGATCTGGGTCTTTGCTGAGTATTCTGTGGTTTGCTAATAGATTTTACATACACCAAAATCCCCACCTACATAAAAGACCAAAGCACATCCAATCTAAGATAAATCAGATAAGAAAAGATCAAATCCCGTAATATAAAGTACGATGCCCTGTCTGTTTTGTCCGCTACCTCCCATGGCACCCACACGCGCCAGGTCACAGAACCTGCTCTCACATTACTGCTGGGAAAACAGGCCAATTGGGAGCCCGACAGGTGAGAGGGGCCGAGCGAGAGAGAGAGCGAGAGAGAGAGAGAGAGAGAGAGAGAGAGAGAAAAGGAGAGAGAGGGAGAGAGAGAGGACTGCCTGACTGAATAGCTGAGTTCAACTAATTACCTACTTCTGATGACCTTATGGCCTTATTTATAGCCCTTCTACAGGGTTTAGAGGGGTAGGGGGTCCCCTTGGAGGAATGGTGATATCCAAGGGCCCTGCTCCGAGAATAGACTGGACAGGATGTTTCTGCCCTGATTGTTTGGGTTTTTGG
Organism: Galaxias olidus; assembly: GCA_026901105.3. Classification (NCBI taxonomy): domain Eukaryota; kingdom Metazoa; phylum Chordata; class Actinopteri; order Galaxiiformes; family Galaxiidae; genus Galaxias; species Galaxias olidus. The sequence continues at coordinate 61,649 of JAPMUY010009215.1, forward strand.
TTTCCATTAGCGGGTTGGGAGCTGTTGTTTTTATCTTATTCTGATGAATGAATGTCAATCTAAGTCATTCAGAGGGGGTTATGCAAATATTTCTTTCTTTCTTTCTTTCTTTCTTTCTTTCTTTCTTTCTTTCTTTCTTTCTTCTCTTTCTTTCTTTCTTTCAAGTGGAGTTTCCTTGAATGAAGATATCCTGCAGTAGCGAGGATCTAAAGGAGAGACGTGATGGCATGTGAGGTCTCCTGAGACCTGCAGCGGAGAGGAAGAGGGGGTTCGCTACCCCTCTGAGGGACATTTAAGATGCCTCGCAGGTCAAACTGCCTGTCTTTGCCTTTTCCTTTAACAACCAGACACTCCCAGCTGTTCAGGCCAGAGAGAGAGAGAGAGAGAGAGAGAGAGAGAGAGAGAGAGAGAGAGAGAGAGAGAGAGAGAGAGAGAGAGAGAGAGAGAGAGAGAAAGAGAGAGTGAGGGGGAGAGAGTGAGGGAGATAGAGAGATCATCGTTACGGTTCCGTGCTTCATCCTTAGACAGAGGCTTTCCCCCAGAGGAGCCTGAAAGGGGATCACGTAGCAAAGAGGAATGGGGAGGTCGAGGGGGGGGGGGGGGGGGCTCTTCATTTCTCTGGACGTGAAGGACTGGGCCTGACAAGGCGTTCCTGCGGAACATCAGAGACCTGCTTCTCGGATCACATTAGAGATTTACACACAACTCCCATATTAGACCATCTCCAGGGAGCTGATGAGAGAGTGATTTTAAAAGAGAAGCCCTAACCCCACCCCTCGTGGGGATCGTGCTCCGGGGGAGGGAGACATGGTGGAAATCAAACGGCCATAAATTCCTAAAGGCAGCAGTAATGTGACCTGGGGATCCAGCGGTTAATGATTAAAACTCCACTTGATCCGGATCTATCTACATCTAATTCTGGAAGTTTTTTCCTCAACAGCAAGCGATGGGCGGAACTCGCCACCCTGATTCCCTGAGATTAAAGTGCCGAAGAAGTCACTGTTTGAGATCGAAGCACCAGGCTTTTAAGCGGATCCAATCAGCCGCCTCTTTTCCTGGCTCGACAAAGCATTGTCTCTGGTGCCTGTGTCCATTTACTGTCGGGGGAGGGGGGGGGGGGGGGGGGGGTACTTGAGGAATTTTGATCTTCAGAAGGTGGGCACCGACTTCTCTGGGGATGTTTTGGCTGTGAGAGCGGATGCACTCTCCCTCCTCTCTTCCCCTCTCAATCTCTCAACAGTCGCCGTGGCAATGGGCCCAGTGAGATCATGGGTAATCCTTGCATCGCCCATTCTTCATATGTTTTAACAGCTAGGCACTTTTTTTTCTCAGTGTTCCATTAGCGATTCCCCTCCTTTTTTTTTCTTTTGATTTCAGAAGCTCCGCTGTGTAATCTGTGTTGTTTCACATGCAAGCACACACACACACACAAACACACACACACACACACACACACACACACACACACACACACACACACACACACACACACACACACACACACACACACACACACACAAACACACATACATCTTCTCTCCGTGGCGTTCAGTGCACCTTGTGGCTGGGGTGCCACTAGATGAAAGGGCCATGCGCTTCACTCTGACATCACGCCCTAACCCCGGGGGCCCGAGTTTCCCCGAGTGTGTCTGCCCCGTCATTAGGGGTCCACTCACCCGGTGAGGGGAAGGTCAACCCCTCAGCCTCTCTCTCTAATCACAGGCCCCTCGTCAAGCCATGCTCCCTCCCCATCGGGCAGGGCAGGTGAATCAACGCTCTCTTTGTTCAACCACTTAAAGGTTTTCTCTCCCTCTCCCTCTCCCTCTCTCTCTCTCTCTCTCTCTCTCTGTCTCTCTCTCTCTCTCTCTCTCTCTCTCTCTCTCTCTCTCTCTCTCTCTCTCTCTCTCTCTCTCTCTCTCTCTCTCTCTCTCTCTCTCTCTCTCTCTCTCTCTCTCTCTCTCTCTCTCTCTCTCTCTCTCTCTCTCTCTCTCTCTCTCTCCCTCTCTCTCTCTCCCTCTCTCCTTCAGGACCCCCTCTGTTTGACTGATCACGAGATTTCAGGGTGGAAAACAGTTCAGTGAGTCAGAGTTGCTCTTTGTTGGGGTTAGAGGGGCAGCTGTCTCTCACTTATTAACTCCTTTTTGGCCTGTCTTTGTCATTAAGGAGACCCATTACTCTGGGTGTGTGTGTGTGTGTGTGTGTGTGTGTGTGTGTGTGTGTGTGTGTGTGTGTGTGTGTGTGTGTGTGTGTGTGAGTGTGTGTGTGTGTGGTGAGTGGTCTGTGGGTTAACAACTGTAATCTAGTAGTTAAATTGGGGGTAGGAGAATGAATGGCAAATAAATGGAGATGGGGGCGATTCATTAGTTGTTTTAGCTGTGTAAGAAAATGTACAATCAAATGTATAGCTGTAGCCTAAGATCCTCTCCTTCAATCCTTAAAGTTGAAGGTATTCTAATTGAAAACCAAATAGACAATGAAGATAGAGACCCACACTGTGTAAATGAGGGTGGGGCCCGGACACCACCTCATCCCAGCTTGGGGGCGCTCCCCTGGGGAGGGAGGTGGTGGGAACCTCCCATGACGATCGATAGAGGGATCGTGGCAGGGTAGAAAACATTTACTCAACTGGGAAAACTTAAATTAGCCGAGGGGAAAAAAGCCAAATGAATGGGAAAAAAATCATCTGATTCGTGAGTTTCCCTTAGTTGGTTGCTAGGTAGATCCTTTACGCGGATCCGTTTCATCATTGATGCTTGTCATTCTTGGAAGGCTCCATCCCATTATTTGTCCTTCGCCACACGTTTCCAGGGTTTGTAGCCGGGAGACGGTGGCGCTGTGCCGGGACCTCCGTGTTTACCCTAGACCACTCTGAAGCTTAGCTCGCTCGTTTGTTTCTGCACAGTTTAGACAGACATTGGCTTTCATGCAACTTAGCCCAAGCCATTGTTTTCCCAAGTCTGTCACTTCAGCTTTTTTTTCAGTCCCATTCAAATACTCTAAAAGGGTAAGAAACCCAGACGCACGTCATCCAGTGTGTTATTTCTCCAAAAGCCATTTTTTACTTAATTCTGAGGAAGAAATGTGAGAGGTTCTATTTTGAAAAAAGTGCACTAGTGTCCTGTTACCATAGATTCGATGTATTGTCGTGTATCTCTTCCCTTGAATCACTAAAGCCGGTCATCTGGACTGAGCTTGGGTGTAGGCCCTAAATATTTGTATCAACCATCTGGTTACTCAGGGATTGTGAAATAGATGAGCAACTTTCTCTCTCCCTCGCTCCATTTCTCAGACTCAAACACACACACACACACACACACACACACACACACACACACACACACACACACACACACACACACACATACACACACACACACACCATTTACCAATAGCTAGCACATGGAGACCTCAATGTTACTGTGTCCCTGAGAATAGTCAATCAAGTAGGAAACAACTCCCCTCTGTCTTGAATTATAGATAGATACACACACACACACACACACACACACACACACACCTAATGTGCATTGTACCTCTGTCTGCCAATACACACACATATACACAAACACATGCGCACAAACACATACACACACGTCCACATCCGCCAACAGTCAGTACTGAGTGGACATTTTATCACTAAAAGCCAGAACGCACACAACCATGCACACACACAAACACACACACACACACACACACACACACACACACACACACACACACACACACACTCACACACACACACACACACACACAGTCACGACCACGTGCACACCCCGACTACAACTGCCCCCATAGTCAGCACTGAATGGGCTTTGTCTCACCGTCTACCAGAACATGCTCGTGTGTACGCTGCTCACCAGACCAGACCCCCTTATCAATAGGCATCTGTTTCCTATACCTCCCTGGCCCCGCAGACGTCTCTCCAACCTCAGGCGATGGAAGTGAGTAGGAGAGGAGTCACAGACTGAGGGAGGTGTGTGTGTGTGTGTGTGTGTGTGTGTGTGTGTGTGAGGAGGGACCACGGCCCTCACTTCTGCACTCTGGACAATCTGTATTATTTAACCTCTCCTCATTCATGTTAATTCATCATTATATAGATAGTAAGCTGAGAAAGTCTGGCGCTGTATTGTTGCTTCTGATGCTAAAAAGTGTTTTTTTATACATTTGTTGTAGAATTGTATAAGGACGTTAATAGAAGCCTGGAAGAAGTCTGTTGTCAAAAGGAGTAACTGGTAACTGTTACAATGTCAGTGCCTCACTGCGGGATCCTTTGTGTGGGAGAGAGAGGAGGAGTGATTACAGTCAATCATGAAACTTGTCAGTAAATAGTTTTGGCCTGTTTCTCAGGAATGAAGACTTCACACATAGATTTGTTCCTGCTAGCTGTCCTGGTATCACCTCTCCTCTCTGTGTGAGAACTCTTCAGAGGGCTGGGAACACCTGGCGGACTGGTCAGCAGAACCAGCGCACCTGTGGAATCGAGACTTATCACCATCTGGTGCCTTCAAAAGAACACCTGGGTCACTGTCTGTGCATTGCATAGATGGGAGTACTGTCTCACTGTCGGACAGTCTGTCTAGGCTCTAGATATAACAGTCTGTCTGTCTGTCTGTCTGTCTAGGCTCTGATATATCAGTGTTCTGTCTGTCTTTCTGTCTGTCTGCCTCGCTGTCTGTCTGTCTGTTTGTATGTCTGTCTGACTGTTTAGGCTCTGATATAACAGTGTTCTGTCTGTCTGTCTGTCTGTCTGTCTGTCTGTCTGTCTGTCTGTCTGTCTGTCTGTCTGTCTGTCTGTCTGTCTGTCTGTCTGTCTGTCTTTCTTTCTTTCTTTCTTTTTTTCTTTCTTTCTTTCTTTCTTTCTTTCTTTCTTTCTTTCTCATACTCTTCCCCATCTACCTCGGTCTCTTTCTCCTACTATATTCATGTCCTAATTTCCCCTCATATCTCTGGCAACCCACAAGGATGATTACACAGATTATTTGGAGGCCTTAGTGTGTTAAAGCACGAAAGGGGATACTAATTTCCAGGGAGCTCCCGCAAAATTTCACAGAATGTTCCAGGCATCAAAAGCTCTAGGCCTCTCCACCTTCTCAAAGTAACCGAAAGCATAATACTTGCTAAATCCCTCTCAATATGGTTTTAATCAAAAGCTCTCCTTCTCACATCTAACACCCTGTCCCTCATAAAAGTCAGGACCTGTAAGTGCTCAGCCTATGGGCTGACTTCACCCATGTTCCTCAGTTTTCTCTCTTATCCTGACCCCCACACTTTGGCGCTGTGTGTCAGCCTAATTGCCTGAGGGAGATGGTGGTATAAGGGACACCCCACGTCACTTTTATGGAAACATGGAGGTATTTAAAGAGGAAGGGAAAGCCTTACTCAAACACTGTGTGTGCGTGTGTGTGTGTGTGTGTGTGTACGTGTGTCTCTCTCTCTCTGTGTGTGTGTGTGTGTGTGTGTGTGTGGGTGGGTGGGTGGGTGTGCGTTAACGTGTCCGTCAGAGATCTGCATTGCATGTTTTTTCCTTCATGATCCAGCCCTCTCAGCTGGGAGAATGAGCTGGTCACCAGAACATTTAAAGACCCTCCCTACCCTTCCACCAACCCCATTTCTCCAATCCTCATCTCCACCCCTTATTTCCACCCTTCTCCTCATCCAACTCCGTCAGCGGCACAGCCCTCACTACAACGGAGAGACATGGAGGGAATCATGGCGTGTAGTACACAAGGAAAAAGGAACGTTCATGACGGCCCAAATCAGAGCTAACCAAGAGAGACGAATCTCTCTGTGCCAGCGGTGTGTCGGAGTCAAAGCTCTCTGAGTCAGAATCAAATCTCTCCGTGTCCGCCAGAGTCAGTCAAAGCTCTCTGTGTCAGAATCAAATCTCTCCATGTCAGCCTGAGTTACAGTCAAAGCTCTCTGTGTCAGAATCAAATCTCTCCATGTCAGCCTGTGTCAGAATCAAATCTCTCTGCCAAGGCATCGATCATTGGTGCAGGCCTGTTTAGACATCGCAGAGAAAAGGACACGGTAACTGCACACTATTCATGACTGCCCCCTTGTCCTGAGTGGTGTTTTATTAAGCCAATACAACAATGAAGGACTCTTTGTGTCAGAACACACACACACACACACACACACACACACACACACACACACACACACACACACACACACACACACACACACACACACAATGCCAAACATTATGGCAGCCATGTTTAGCTTGGATCTGTAGCACTGTGTGAAGATCTGTAGGATCTGTGGCCAAGTCTTTTTTTATTATTGTTCTCAATTATGAGAATTCGCGCCACTCCTTCCAGTCTGATCCTCATGTGCCATACACAGTATGTTCTCTCATCTTTCTGACTTCGTCTATATCAAAAAAGTTGTCATTTCGAAAGAGGAGTGGACCGGACTCCCCCGCCGTCTGTGTTGGTTTGGTCCGTTAGGGAGAACACGATGAGCCACAGGCTTGGACCACAGGCAGAACACAACCATGACAACCGCACCTCGGAGACTGCACCCCGCCCCATGTTACTCCTGACAACGCTCACACACACACACAGAGAGAGAGAGAGAGGCCTCCTGGAGGACTCAAATGTTCCGGGTTGTTCCTCTCCCCTGGTGGAGTGACGTGTAAGCGCCGTAAAGAGGAGGAGGAGGAGGAGGAGGAGGAGGGAGGGGGGCTCTGCCTTGACAGCTCCTGTGGCTAGGCAGAACGCACGCAGAGGCCCGTGCCAAATCGCTAATAGAAACCAGACGCAGAGCGCATGAAGAGTGAGGTTTTCACAGCCCTAGCCCAGGGGGAATCGTTACTGTCGAAGAAGGAGAAACAGAAAACGTAGGAGGAGGAGGGGGAAGAAGGGAGAGAGGAGAAGAGGAGGAGAGGAAGAGAAGAACAAGGGACACAAGATATTTTCTGAGGAAGTCCCAGACGGCGGTGACCCTGGGTGTATCGGGTGTCACAAAGGGGGGATGGAAAAGGTCAGACGGCAATCCGTTACTCTGCCCCTATTTGTAAAGGCAGGGCAGGCAGGGATGGGAACAGCTGTCCCCTGTCTATATCTCCTGTGGCTGGCCCGTGTTCTGACTGACTGACCTGTAGCTGTCTAAATGGACCAGAACCCCGCGAGGTGTCAGAGGACGAGCTCAGCCCCGACACGTCGAGCGCTGAGGGTCAGCCAGCATAGCACTTGGGTGAGGTATGTGTCTGGCGCCGGGCCCACTGTTCCCACATGTGGCCGGAGCCGGGAGAACAGCCTGGGATGGGAGCTGAGATCCGATGATTCCTGTAGCGGTTGGAGACTGTCTGTACAGTACACACACACACACACACACACACACACACACACACACACACACACACACACACACACACACACACACACACACACACACACACACACATACACACACACACACACACACACACACACACACACACACACACACACACACACACACACACACACACACACGCAATCTCCTCCCCTCTTTTAAACACTCACACCCTCTACTAAATGGCCTCCTAGATGGAGAAAAAGGAAGAGGAGGAAGAGGAAGTAAGAAAGAAGAAGGACAGCAACATGTATTCTAGTGGTCCAGCCCAGGCTGGAGTCAATACCTCATGTGGGATTTTGGGATGTAGGAATTGATGATTCATAATCACAATTTTGTGACTCACAAGTTTCCCCCTCAAACTAGCCAACCCCCTCCTCTCCATGTTCTTTGTCTCTTGTGTGTCGATATCTCGCCCTCTTCCTCCTCTCTTTCTCTCTCTCTCTCTCGCTCTTTCTCTCCTATATCGCTCTCTCTCTCTCCTTTTCTCTCTCCCTTTCTCTCGCCCTCAGAGTTGGTGGGGAGTTCCCACCTGGTCATGTGCGAGGCGTCCTGACAGCGAACAGAGGCTCCTCTTGAAGGCAGCTCGGTCCGTGTGCCAGGAAGCACGAGCCTCCAACAGCAGGAACGGGGAGTTCTACAGACACTAGTGTGAGGGGGGGACGTGCAGATACAGAAATAAATACCTTGCCCTTTTTTAGAGTCTCCCGGCCATGGAAGTGCTGAGTCACCAGCCGCCGTCCCCGGCAACGAGACTCTGTGTGTCCTCGTGAACGACATCATTACTGGCCACAGTGAATCAGGGGCTAAGAACAAACTGCAGTGTGTGTGTGTGTGTGTGTGTGTGTGTGTGTGTGTGTGTGTGTGTGTGTGTGTGTGTGTGTTTATGCTTTGCTGGGGTTTATTTGACAGGTAGAGCCATGCATGGTCAATTCCTTTCCAGTGTAGTCGTTAGGGACAGTCCGTGCCCCTGAGGATGCTAGTCCCGGTGAATCAGTTGGAAAGCCGCGTCACATCCTGAGCCTCCACTCACGCTCGGTTTAGAGGTGACCTAATACGTTCATGAACGGAACGGTGAGGCATACATTCAATTTGTTTTTGTCTGTTCTTTAGTCCGCCAGTTGTTCTACTGGAAGCTGAACAAAATCAATAACTGACTGTCGCTAGCTAAACAAACAACTGCTCGTACAAGACAGGTCCTTTAAAGGGAGCTAACAGTTTGTCTATCTTTGACATGGTGTTCGACTGTTCCCACAGGCAGGACTGACTGCAGGGGTGCAGCTGCATAAACTCTCCCGCTGTGAATTAATGATGGAGATTTCTTCCGGCAAACAAAATGTTTTTGTTTTTTTCCTGTTTTCTATCTGGGTGTTCCACCACATTATATAGTCAAAGAACAGTTGGAACCATACAAATCATTCCCAAACTGTGTATTTGGAGAACCTGCTCAAGCAACAGCTGTCTCCTCTTGGATAAATAAGGTCACTCGCCTGTTTTTTTTTTTTCACCACAGAATCACCACAGTGGCTGTTTCAGTACCTAGGTGGTCCTTCTTTAAGGACTTTAAATGGAGGTGTATAAGATGACGATTAGGACTGGGAGTTTGGCTAACTTGAACCGAGTGGTTAAAAAAAAAAAGATTTGTTGAAATGAAATAATTTACCAACATTTATTTCTAAGACAGTCATTTCCATTACATGTATGAAACCACTTGATCGGCCATTCACGTTATGGTCCAAATCACGCTAGCAACCCGCGAGCATCAGGCACCACATACATGTTCTGGTGTAGGACGTCAACCCATTTGTCTCCAGAACAATCGGTGTGAAGTGAGCCGTGAAACGAGGCTCTTACTCTGAAGGACTGCTGGTGGTTAATTAGCAGTGGAGCTGAAGAGCAAAAACACAACATTCCAGCACACAAAGACAGGAAGAGCAGGATTGTTTGACGGTGTGGAGGGGTCTTGTGTGGCGCTCACACGACATAACATACTTTGTATGTGCACGGAGACCTGGCACTCTCCAAATCATTTTGTGCGAGGTTCCTTGTTCAGGAACGCCAAGGTTACTCCATCATAATACATCCAGGCAGTAGTCCAAACGTGTGTTTCCTAAGAAGAGATCTGACATAAAAACCAGAGAATAGTAAAGTTAAACATAAAACAGTGATTGTTTAGTTCTACACAAGCCTTTTGAATTGTGTATTTCTTACAACCAACAGAGTAGCCTTCTACACTGTCTGTGATTTAGCCAAATATGAATGAATGTCCTAAAATGACGTGGCCTGGTAAAACAAATTCCTTCAATAATCACCAGAAGACGTCGTAGATCTGGTGAAAAACAACACCTGAGATGTTTAAACTTGACAAGCTCTCCTCCTCAAAGAATTTCAATGATATCAAACTGAGGGATTGATGCCGATTTCATCCAGCCAAACAGTGAGCAGACTGACAATGCACGTACCCAGCAGCCCCCAGCGGCCCGAGCTGAGCCCTGCGGTGAGCAGGTGGGGGACTCTGTGTGGGCCCAGGATATCGGAGGCAAGGTAAACGTTATTAAGGGGCCAGGATGTGTCCAGTTTCAAGTGGAAGAACCCCCCCCCCCCCCCCCCCCCCCCCCCCCACGGTTGAACCACAATAACGCGTCTGACCCCAGAACCTCTTCATTAAATGAGACACTGCTCCCTCTCCCTTCCGCTAAGGGGGGGAGATAGAACCCCCCCCCCCCCCCCCCCCCTCCTTTCTTTTTGCTCTGGGTTTCTTTGAGAGGTAACCCTACCCGGCTGAAACAAGGCAGGCACAGGTCTCAGATGACACTCCCCTACCACCCAAACAAAACAAGACACACACGCCAATCATTCCCCGAGACCTCTTGTCTCTGACACCCTTCCAGGTTGAGGGCCGTTCATTCAAGGGTATCAAGCGTTTCTAAACAGCTCCTCCGAAGCCCCCCGGCCGTGGAAGTGGCCTTGCTGTGACTCGTGTCTAAGCTGCACAGGATGACAGAGCTTCCTAAACTCAACATAGTCCGTTCCCCTGTTCAGGGTAATGCTGGTATGCACTGATCATAGTGTAAACCCTTAATGATTAGACTTTGTCTAGGCTCTGTCCGTGTTGTGTGGCACCTTGGTGGTCAAGGCAGACTTAGCAACAACATTGGGAAGGGCCATTTCCGATTGGCAAGCGAGAGAGGCGATGGTAAATTAAGAATTATTATGACTCATTGTTGATCCGTTACAACTGTTATGTAGTTAAGGGAACATGAAAAAGGGGTAGAACATTATGCATACAGTACCAGTCACTTGAATGGGAAAGTGTGTCCAAACTTTTTACTGGTACTGCACTTTAATTGTGAAGAACATTACAATGTAATGGGTTTTTTTCTCTTAAAAAAATACTGAACTGTCCTCCATCAACAAATTGGACAGGACATGGAAAACAATGTGGCAGGAAATGGTTGAAGGTGCGAGAAATTTGTAAACAAGTTTTGGAATAAGAGGTGAAATTTAAATTCAAGCAGCAAAGGAGTGAATACAAGATTGTCACTTTACACCACAGCCTTCATAAATGCGTGGTCTTAATCATTAATAACTCAACTGCATCTTTTAAAAGAAACGTGTCTGATAAACATCACTTCCTGTCGGTGACAGATCCCACCTCAGACAGGAAGTGTCACAGTGACAAAACAGCACATTAGAATGGAGGGCACAATGGCTGGAGGCTCTCAGGTGTCAAGCCTCTACGTTTCAATGGTACAGATCAGATAAGACAGCTACGAAGACAAACACCCTATAGTGGAGACTCAACACCAGTACCTCAACTCCTGTTAGCCCCGTCGCCAGCGTGAGGTCAGTGGTACAAAGAACTATTGTGTATCCGGGAAGGAACATCAATTCGATTTAGAATAGCCTCTCTGTTTGAAGGATAGAGATTTGTGTCTTTACGTTTCTCCTTATTGAAAGGATGAAAGCCCACAGAGTGGTGTGATGGTTAATCGGTGCCTTCGGCCGTCAGTTACCACGAAACATCCGCCACCACACAAGGAGAACGTTCTAGTCTAGTTCTGTATTATCAGCAGCAGCAGCAGCAGCAGCAGCACACTTTTCCCAGCAGAATGTCTTTATATGGGAGCTGCCATTTGAGTCAAACTTCAGAGTGTCTAAGACAGCGAGCGCCACGTAATGAATTGTACTAAGAGCTTCTTAAAGGAACAAGGACGTGTCCCAGTGTTTACAAGCTGGCACAAAACATTTTGGCTCGTATCATGTATGCCAGAGGGCATTGCTGTTGCTTGCATTTATTTTTGACTGATTCTAATAGAATGGTATAGCTTTGAAAAAATTTACTTACAACATTCTTACAAAGAAATCGGCCCGGTAAAATAGGTCTCCAAGGATTCTTTCCCTGTATAAATACAAAATTAAAATACAGTCCTTGAAAGGATTAATTCCCATTTTCCCCAGATGACCATAACTACACATAACTACGAGCATTCGTCTGAATTTGTCATAAATAAGAAATGTGTGCACGTTGCCCTTCGACAGAAACACATGAGTAAGCTCAAGGAGGACATGAGTAAGATCAAATGTTGGAATGTTTATGTCTGGATATAAACGTGACTGTGTGTGTGCCTTCCCTGACCACAGGTTAGTCACCATCTATAGTTAAACCACGAAGCCTGGAGTGCCAGTGTGTTTCCATGTGCATTGTGTCAGACATGTATGGCCTAGGGGAGTGGGTGTGGGAAAAACCTCCACATTAGAAAAAACTCGGTGGGAGTGTGTGTTTGAGTGTGTGTGTGTGTGTGTGTGTGTGTGTGTGTGAGAGAGAGAGAGAGAGCGAGAGAGAGAGGGAGGTTAAAAACGACTATGGGTGTCCCTTAGTGTGTTTTATTTGTGTATGTATGTCTACGCATGTTTGTATGAGAGAGAAATAGTGATAATTAGTAGAGGAAAATCATGGCCTCAGGCTCTTCACTGGTCACCCTCATTCACTGCCCTCTGTTCTCCCATGCCCCTAGCAAAACTATCACATACACACACACACACACACACACATACACACACACACACACACACACACACACACACACACACACACACACACACACACACACACACACACACACACACACACACACACAGACACACTTAATAGCCGCATTCCTTCACTGCAGGGCCTCACGCCAGTCCAGCAGCACGCCCGGCCCTATAAGAAAACACAGGAGGGGGTCAGGGGAGGCAGCACATTATTCCCTAAGACAAATAGGCCATACAAATAAAACACGACACCGCTTAACGCAGGGCCTGAATACAACAGCGGTAGGCAGCCGGGGCTGTCATGACAGTTCAATGATGTCTTTACTATCAATTCAAACATTCTCCACCAAGCATTCCAGCTCACATGTTTTCTCTTTGAAAAGCCTTTGACCTCTTTTTGTGGATCAGGTCGTTGGTCGGCGTCTAGAGGTTTTCTCTTTCTACGTCAACACCTGTGCCAAGACGGGATGAACTTGTACACGTTAAACGAATGGATGCATTTTAAATCATAGAAATGTTCTGTAAACAAATGCCTTTTCTATGTATCCCTAAACGTTTTATATTTTGGGAAGGTTCCCCCGTTAATCCTACACAGTGTCTGTCTCTCTCTGTCAACACAGACACTGTCTGGACGACTTCTCGTCAAACGATGTCAGCCATTTTATGTGCCACCTTTTAAAAGTTGTTTCTTCTGGCACACGTGTAAAGTGGGGCACCAGCGAGGGGGCCTGAACTCCGCGTGAAGCTCACCTTGACGAAGCGTGGACGGGGTGGGGGGTGGTGTAAAGAGCCAAACTCTTTACCTTGTTCCAAAAGGTAATCGTTAAAACAAAAAGTATGGTCTTTCGACCCCCCACACGTGTGCCATCTCACTGCTCTCGGCCTACAGTAAAAACACACGCCCAGCAAAACCAGAGGGACGCAGAGATATAGAGCACAGTTCCACCACGAGCTTGGAAATTGAAGGAGATGATGGGAGCACAACACTGGCCCACGTCCACGTCTATAACAGCATGACTCACCGTCTCGGACGTTGCAAAGAGCCAGGGTGAAAACAACAGAAACCGCCGTGGCCCGACCCAAGTGTCTCTCCTCCACTACGAGGAATCTGTCGGCCCGCCAACCGTCTCAGAATGCTGGCGTAATCAGCAGCGCCTCCCCGCCCTTCCGCTTTCCAAATGGAAAGGTTATGAGGAAACAAGGAGAAGGAATTCCAGCATGCATAAGTGTGTGTGTGTGTGTGTGTGTGTGTGTGTGTGTGTGAGAGAGAGAGAGAAAGACAGGGAATGAGCAGGAAGTGCAGGCAGGCTTTTATATTGAAGGAATTTCCTGCCTGTTCGATGTGTGTCACTGCAACACTACATTGGTAAAGAGAAAGGTGTGTGGGTGTGTGTGTGTGTGTGTGAGAGAGAGAGAGTGCGTCTGTAGGAGGAGGAATGGGGGCGGAAGGGGACCTAGCTCTGTATGTTTTAAAGGTATTTTGAGACAGGTTTAAGGCTTAGAGCTTTAGATTAAGACCAGTCCTTTGGCATGTTGAACCTAAGCTACAGTAGCTCTCTCTTCACACACACACTCCTACACTGTTACAGATCGTAGCATGGTTTTCCATTGCAATACGCACACACACCGTTTAACAATCATTTAACAAGTGAAATCTGTCATGATTACCACCAATTTCCTTTACAGGAACAAGATGTTTATTTAAGCTATGTTTAAACAAATCACAAAAAAACACACGACAAAGGGCCCTTTCCAACCAGCCAAGGAACAAACACATTTCCAGTGCTACTTACAACTGTTTGAGGCAGAGCGACTCACACAAACAATCGTACGTTGTCCGTTGTGGTCTTACTTGTCGTTTGTTGCCATGCAGTTAAAAAAGGCTGTTTGCTCTGAGACCTAAAAAAAGGATGAGGGGGGTAGGGGTGTCTCTCCATTGCGCCTGTCGGCGTGCCCATCACGGTCGGACCGGTGTTTGTGTTTTGGGGAGAGGTTAGGTGGAGGGTGGGGGCAGGGGCCAGCCGTTCAGGGAACGGAGACCATGACCATGTATGAGAAGGTCTCTGCCATTTGGGGAGCTAGCGTGGGAGTTCCCACCGATAAGTGTGTGAAACAGGAAAGGTCTGGGGATATGTTAAGTGTTAACGTGTAATGCATCGTGATCTGCATCTTTGTTTGGACATGGCGTATAAACCATTAGCTCTGGGTTGGTGAAATGATGGAAACCATACGCGGCGAAAGAGCTCCGTGTGCTCCATTCCGCCGGAATGATAAGGTGAAAGTGGGCTCACACAAGATGATGGATGACATGAAAAGTAAGCAGTATACTAACAATTTGAAGCCCTGAGGTCATACAACGTTTGATGAATGAATCGGTTTCACTAATTTATATCAATTACCAAATTAATATCTTCACATTTACTTTGAAAGACCAAGGAGAGGGAGTTGTCTGAGGGTGTAGGGTTTGTGCTTCCTTCGAAAAGGAATTGTGTCAGGAGGATGCAAGAGTTGATAGCCTTGTGCTAGGGCTATTAATAAATTGCATTAGTGTACAGAAAGCCATGTGTTCAGTTACCAGTAAGTGTTGTGTGGTGTGTGTGTGTGTGTGTGTGTGTGCGTGCGAATATGTGTGTGTATCAGTAACTATGTCTTAGGTCTATATTTACAAAGTTCACCAGCTGTTTGGTGTGCTGTGTGATCTGCTATAAGTGCTACCAGTGTTTTTGTTGCACACCCAATCGGTTGCTGTGGCAGCCTCAGTGATGATGATGTCAAAGCTAAGACATTGCAGTGTCCACTCCCGGTGTTCCGGTGAAATCCCAGGAAGACAGAGATGGCAAACACCTTTTTTCACTCTTAATGGTAAACAAGACCAGAATAGAGCTACAGATCGTTTCAGGTATGTGTTCACAAACATGGAACAGTTTCAAATAGTACACACGCAATAGCCACACAGAAGTACACAGAAACGTCTAGGCACTCTGAGCGGAATTTGACAATTTTACTATATGATAGTAGCTATAGCTAGTAGCCACAGAAAATGTTCCTATCAAATGCAAAGAACATGCACAAGGAAAGCACTGTTTTTAGCCAGATTGCCTGTACACATGTTCTCTACTCCACTGTACTCAGCCACAGGCAAAGCAACAACGGTGTGAGGCTATGCTAACTAGATCTACAACAGCAGTTTAGCATTAATGGCTAATCTTTGGTTTGTGCCCCCCTGCCTCTATTAAGCAGCCTGATCTGTGGAGTTCATTCTGGGGCTGACGAGATGTTTGAGGATCAGCCCTGATCCATGACAGGTCAATCGTTTAGATAATAAAGGCCGAATAGAAGTGATATGCAATATAATCAGACCCACCCACCATGCAAACACAATGACTGACCAGAAGCTAATACCACTCTTATCAATCCCTGACCTCTTCTGTTCTGTTCTGACTGACCTCAAACTTTTGACCCTTCTTTATCACAGGGTTAGGGTTAGGGTTAGAGTCTCAACACGTTTGCCTTCAATGAATGTCGCTTTATGACTTGGAAACGCCAAATAAACTGAAAAATGACAAACGCCACACATCTATCTTTTTTATTTTTATACATTTATACATTTAACAGATTATTTATGTTACACAGCAAACAAAATAAGGATAGAGGCAACCGAATCTCATTGCAAAGTGATCTAGTGTTTGAAATGTGGTGTCTCTGGCCACCAAAATGCCCCATAAGTCAACACGGGCTGTACCAACGGTCGTCTCAAATCATTTTAATGGCGACACGATCTGGCCGGGAACCAGACCCACTTCATAAACTCTCTCAGAGTTTCCTTTATCCACATTCTCATCGCCGTGGGTTCCTTAAAAACAGAGTGAGAGAATGAGAGCTGTCCCGGATTAGGGATCTCAACCATCACATTGCCCTGGCCAGAACAGCTGTGAACTGCTGCCCCCCCACCCCCTATCATACGCTCCCTGTCCCGCCCGCACCAGACACCCCGGCCCCCCCTCCCCCCATCGCAAGTCTAACAGCCCCGTTATAAATATGGGCACTCCTTAAGAGAGAGTGGGTCCCACATTGGGTCCCCAAATTTGGCCCCGCTGTGTTTCAATCCCTTTTGGCTTGGGAGTGAATCAGCTAAACCAACAGTCACTAATTCCATTTGCCTGGGACGGCTTTATTAGAGATCTTGTTTCAGTGTGAAGCCTCCTGAAGCGTAACCACTTTCCAACTGTAAGTGCGTTTCGTGTGACTCAAGACAGAAAACTAGGAAAACACTTCCCACATCATGTGAGCATCTGCATTAAATTGGGATTAGAAGGAACCACATAAGGCTGCACACTTGGATTTACTATAAGTATTAAGAGTGTAATTAATGTTGATAAAACTGTGGAACTGTAATAGTTTGTCATTACATAATGGACAACTTAAATAGTAGTTAGTGTTTGCCATTTCACAAACAGTACTCAATTCTCAAGTCAAACTTGACCTCGACACAAGCTGATAGCCCAAGGAAATATGAATGTAGTCATGTGGTTAATACACAGAACAAATTCATAATGATAAATAACTCTTTAGTTAGAAGCATAATTTGTTAGTCTCCTTGGATAAAGGCCTCTGCTAAATAACTGTAATGCATTAATGCAGTTAGTAATGCATTTATCCCTTATGTTTGATGAGGATGTATTTATATCTTAGATTCCTACAAAATAGTCTGCATTTCTGCAACTAATCCTTATCTCCAATGTCTTGGAAAGGTAATCTCAAATTCTTGTTTAAACATTTAGTTACATTCAGTGGGAAATCCATCACTTTGGCCTAATAAAAAATATCTAAAAAACATGAGCAGTGTTGTAAAAAATTGTCTGTAAACTAATTATTCAGTGTTAAGTTATTAAAATGTCTGAACTCATTATTCTGTTAATAATCTGATTGCATTGATAAGGCACTGCCTCCTATACCAGAAAGGTTAGCCACAGGCATCTGGCTTCCTATCTAAATTCTGAAATATATATTTTTTCAGATCGAAGTTTAATTGTTATATCTGTGCAAATTTATATATTTTTCAGAAGTGGTAGTTTCAATGTGACCCCCAACTCTGCTCTCTCAGTTTTGTGAATCAAGAGCTCCACCTCTCCAGAAGTTTGTCACGAGTAGAGGAACTCCCTCCTTTCAGTGCAGCCTGCCCTCAATTAAGTGAGACGAGAGCAGACAGTGAGGAGAGAAAGAGCAAGGAGTAAGGACGCTGAAAGGAGCTGACGGAGCATTTATGAGAGAGACAAGCCAGGGATGCAGTTGAGATAGCAAATAATCAACGGTTGTCAAAAGATCGGAAACAGTAACATTGTCAATACCCAAAACAGTAAAGTTGCAGTTTATAAGTAAGATTGGTAGATTAGTATATTTATAAAATGGGTTCAAAAAAATGTCGTTCGAAAACGTCAGGAACAGCAAACTATGCAAACTACATACTTCTTTGTAGTTTTGGGGTTCTACTTACAGCGCTGCCATTCTGTGCTGCATTCAACTTGGACGTGGAGAGCCCAACAGTTTACAGCGGTCCAAACGGGAGCTACTTCGGATATTCCGTGGAATTTTACTTGACCAATTCTGCTAGGTAAGTTTGCGTTTCAAAGATTTTAAAGTCATTGTTGGTGGGTCGTTTCCAAAAATAAGGTATTATCACGTTGTGATTTTTTGTGAGGAAATGTCTGCAGCAGACTCCAAGTTGATACATTATTGTTCCCTCTTTGTTGTTTGTAACTATGAGATAAGATGTACCCAATCAATATCGGTTGCGCAGAGGCACTGTATAATATCAAATGACTCATTTTATATTTTTTATATAATTAACCAGTATAATCTAGGTCTTCTTAAAAGTACTTTAAAACACTTTATTGTCATTTGTGGTTTCCAGTAGACCCTCAACGTGATCACTGACAGTTTAGGCAAACTTTCAAATAAGTAACCACATCATATGATACTTTTTTATTTAAGGTATTTTGCACGGATTACATTCATCATTCCTTGTTTCTGTAGAAAACTGTCAGGTGCTTTTCCAAGAAGATCTAAATATTGTAGAGACATGTTATAACGGTACCTTTTAATGTAATCATTTTAAACAATATAATCTCATTGGCTTCAGATAAATGGATTTGCCTCTGATCT